>JAJJMC010006585.1:6141065-6190468 GCA_023531435.1 Papaver californicum
TTTGTTGTTGGTAGTCGAAGTTGAGACATAGAAGAACAAGAATCAAACAGAGAAGATAAGAAGAACGAGAATGAAACAGTGGAGAGTTATTATTGCTATCGAACCCAGATGAAGATGGAGAAGAATTTCATGACAAAGCAGAGAAGAAAACACGGCAGATTAAAAGTTAGGGTTTGATTTGAAAAGAGTTTTATTCTAAGAAGGATTCTACAAGGGAGAAAGCTATATAAAAGCAACTTCAACAAGAGGGAGATACATCTAGGTTTTCACCTAGTTCTCTTCTCACCTCTTCTACTTCTTTTCGTAGGTTTGCGCGGGGAAGATTTCTCACATCTAGGGTTTGCAATTATTTTTTCTATTTAATTTTGTGAACTCCATTATGTTTAGCTAATTATTATTTGATTAGGGATATTTCAAAACTATGTGATATGATTTATTCAAGTTAATCTTTCTTTTCTATATTGTGTAATTCTTATGACCAAGAATTGTTTCAAGTTGTTCGAGTGGCCAATTGAATAGCTTGATTGTGATTTTAATGATAGATAATTGAACCGCAATCCGTAATTGTTATGGGAATTTAATCAAAAGTAGCAAAGCATCAACGTTGCAATGGGATGTTGTGGATTTTTATATATGAAAGATAACCCTAAGTTAACATGTCGAACTTACGAGCATGTGGTTAGGATCAACCCAACTCACGGAAAATACCGGTCAATAAAGTTACACTAGAGAGTTTATTCAAAGTGGTTTGATTGGCTAGAAACGAGTAGAGAACTTATTCTACGGAATGACCTTGGAGTCTAATGGACTTGTTGAACTCATAACTTGTCTAGGGTTTTTAGTAAACGTATTTGAAGAAGATTTCACTTGTATTCATGTTCACTAGTGGAAAAAGGCTCCTTAATCATTCTCATCCTCATATTCACATTCTTTTTTTTTAGTATCTTTGCATTAGTTTATTTTTCAGAAATTTATCGACAACTTTAACTCAATGCTCCCTTAGGAATGAACCTGCTTATCATTATTCTGCTAGTTAGTGTAAGAAAGTAAGGAATATATTTTTTACGAGTCTGACACCTCCTTCAGCTCCTTCATCAGTGATAACACCTTTGGAGTGCTAGGTAGAATGTTGTTTGTTCACCAGACGTCTGCTTCCACGAGTGTCTCCATGATTTTCTTCTTTGGCGGGTCGTGTCCTTTCTAACAAGGCTGGAGCAGTTGTTGTTGATCTCTTGGCGGCCTCGTGTAGCTCAGAGAAGGTTTGAAATCGTAAATTTTCTAATAAAGCACGATAAACAGGAATCATACCATTAATGCAAAGCTCCACCAATTGTTGCTCAGTCACATTCTGGTCATGGAAGTCGAGAGCTTGTGTTCTGAACCTCTTTACGTACTCGTTGGGATGCTCATTGTTCCTATGGAACATTCTTTCCAGATCCGAAGGAGTAATTTATTCAGAGACAAAAAAATACTTCTTATAAAAGGCATCAACCATCTGAGACCAACTATGGATATTGTTGGGAGCGAGGTTGTTGTGCCAAGTGTAGGCTATTCCCTAAGGGATTTCGAGAACTCTTTGATCCGAAAAACTTGATTATACTCATGAACTCCTAGCGATTCCAGGAATCGAGAAACATATTCTTGATTGTTCCCGGTGTCATCGTACAATGAGAATGTAAAAGACGAATATCCGCTCGGCAGTGCAACCCTCTGAATTTCTGTTGGGTAAGGGGGTTGGTGCTGATGGAACACAGATGAATCTTCTTTTCCCTGATTTTGCAGGAGCCTTTCCAGGTCTTCACGAGTGATAAATTTTTATTGTGGTCGACTCCTTTCTGGTGCACACTCAGTGATGATCTGTACTTCATCATCCTCTTGTGCATTAGTTTTTGACGTGTTGGCACTGCTGGCAGTTGTGTTCTTTACTTGCTCCGTTTGATGACGACGCTGCTCTGGTGTTAACTACTCCTTTAAAGCCTTAAGGAGGGTAGAACTTCCTTCTGGGTGGTGGCCATGGCTATATGAATTTCATCCAAGGTCTCTTGTCGCTTCATTAAATCGGCTATGGTTGGTGACGCCTGCTCCTTGCCTTTTGACACTTTCAGTGGTACGAAGAGGAGTTTTGGTACTTTCAGTGGTGGTGTTTTGAGGAATAATTTCTAGGGTTCCACCACTGGAATTACCAGTATTAGTAACGGCTATTGAACTTGAATTGGGATTGGTTGTTGAACCTGACCTAAGATCCACCATTTTTGAAGAATTGAATTTTTCTTACCGATAGGTTGATCTCCCACTGTGGTCGGCAATTATTTGTACCTAAAAAATTGCTCCTAGGCAAAACAATGTACTGTTGAAGTACTTTTTAGGTTTCAGGATCAAAATCGTACAAAACGAATCCAAACAAGTAGAATGTTTGTATACGTTCTGCTTCGGTTACAAAGAGAGGAGATAGGTTGATCTAAGGGGAGGGAAGAAAAGAAAGTTGAAGGAAATGTGTAGAATTGTGTGTTGTGGTGGAAAGATACTAAAGCTTGAGAATGATTTTTTATCTCTTCTATGTCAGTCGTGTCTTTAAAATTGGCTAAGCAGCCTATTTATAATGTTTTGGTACCACACACTCTCCTTTTAAAGTAGTGGAATTTGTGGGGAGATGGAAAGTGGAGGTTGTGGGAATAACCGTCCAGTTTGTCTTTGGAAGTTTCTAGAAACTTTCAGACTACTACTCCATTATCTCTTCAACCGCTCCAACTTACCACATACTCTATAACTTCCTTGTCATGGGGTATTGCTACGCCCATGTTGTTGTAATTGTCAGACCAAACCCCATATTTTATCCCCCCATGTAATATGATTTGATGTCTCGTAAGAGTTGGTGGGGTCATACCTTCAAATCCATGAACCTTGTTGTGAAATAATGTTTCTAATAGACTTTATGTCAATCTTGTCATAGTAATGGCTTGATTACTGGTGCTAGCTTGAGCGAATAATGGTGCTAACTTGAGCAAGAAATGTCGTTGCAACGAAAAATATGTACGGCATCAATGAAGCACGGGACCCAGCAGCACGGAGTGTGGGCGCAGCACTGAAGCATGGGACGCGACAGCAGCACGGAGCGTGGGCGCAGCAGTAGCAGCAGCAGGTGAGATGCGTCAGCGCGTGCGCTGCAGTCAGCGCTGTTGTGGCTCACCTCGTGCTGTGACTAGCACTTCTCTGTGGTTTCGCGGCTTTGGTGGCTTTCGTGGCTTTGGTAGCTTCGTGGATTTATTGCTTTTGTCTCTTTTATTATTTGTGTTGGAGGCATGGCTTAGTGCTTACTAAAGCTTGTACATGTTGTTACCAGGGCTATTGCCTATATACTATTATTTATTGACATTGACTAATGCCATGACCATGACTATGGCCTATTTGGGGTTTCTCAGTCTTGTGAGATTTAACTGTTGATATTTATGCCTAACTTTTGTGTAGTGCATATTGAACATCTTCAAGACATTCAGTCGTGGAAGTTTGCGATCTTGAAATTATGTTTGATGCGACTCTACAGTTAGATGGTATACATCTAATTAGTGCGTTTATTCAGATATGGTGTACCCTTTATTCTGAATGTTCACGATTTTTTATAATCAATATATTCTGTTTTATACAAGTATTTTTACAAGTGCTCATGAAATAACGAGGTTTTTCGTCGAATAAAGCTCTAAAATTCCTCTGGTGTATATATATACCAAAGAGCTACAAGGCTAGTTTAGCCAGGAGCTGAAAATGCAATCTCAATTCTCTTGCAGAATGTAAGATAGCAATAATATTCATAATTCTGATGTTCGTCAGAAATTAACGTATTTCATGCTTCTACAGCTAGGCGAAAAGCAGTATTCTAAAAAAAATATTACAATTTTCACCCTTGTCAAAAAAACTCACCATCAACACCTACTGATAGGAACCTTAGGTAGTGGTAATGTGGTAAGCCTAAAATGTGTTCAATATGTTAATGTGTTAATAATATTTATTACTTGATTCTTAATTATTACACTTTTACTTTACTGCTCAAGTTTATTTAAAAATTCCCTAATTTAATTTACAGAAACACATGTCTCATGTCTGTAACTTTTCAGACTCTTAAGCATTAACAGAAAAGAAAAAGAAGTATTAATCCCTAATTTCATTTACTAAGTTCCATACCATAAAATCTGCTGAGGCAAAACCTATAGCCTAGTTACCACCAGAAAGGTCTTCGTCAGAGTTGGGATCAGCAAAGACAGATTGAATTAAACTTAATTCTTTTACTTGCTTCATCCCTATAAATTCCAAAATCTTCCAGTCCCGGTCATATTTAAAACGGCAGATGCACGCATCACTCCATTCTGAAATAGAAGAAAGAATACAGCAATGAGAGAACTTAATTATTAGAACCTTAAACTATTATGTAAACCTAAAAATTCCGCACAAAAGAACAATTCAATGCAATACAATATAAGAATATGTTAGTGCCATGGGACCCTGAGTCAATAAGCATAGTCCCCTTTCTTCTCATTTTCAATGAATTTGAGATGGTCTACGTACAGAGCCCAAAAGTAGACTAACCCCAGATTTCATCTTCTGCCTGGAATCATTGCAGGAATTAGTTTTTTCACAGGCCTAAATCTCATTATTTTGTACGATTTCCTATGGAGGTTTCATTCACAATAAACATCTAATAAACTGGGCAGAAAAATTAACCAACAACCAACTAATACAGAAGAAACGGAGATCAAAAGATGACACGTACCTTTGGTGGTAACGGAGCTGGAACTAACCCTGGCTTAGACAATTGCACAGACAAATCTGCACGATTACAGGTTCGATTCATAAGAAAAGTAAGAACACAACTATAAGAAAATAAGTTGAAATACTTGGATAGGCTAGTTAAGTTCAATTACCATCATCAAATTCAAGTGTTTTCAGAAGCAACTTCCTGTCCAATTCACTATTTTGTGATTTAATACATTTCCGATGATTGTGTAAGAATCGTTCTCCAGCAATGTGATTTAATTTCTTAGGATTATTCTTCTTTGATTCCTGATTAAGAGAAAATTTCCTCGAGTTTTAATGTCGCCCAGTGCTTTTCTAACAACACCCCCACCTAGTCCTGCTTTCTTTTGACCATCTGAAACTTTTGATTTCCCCCCCGACAGTATCCCCTATAAACAACAATTAGCAAATTGAGTCATTCTTCTATGAATATTTTCATTCAGTGCAAATTCATTACTCTAATACAGTGGGTACCCCACACCCATACCTTTGAAATTTGATTTCATAATTGAATTGATGAAAACAGGATTGATATACAGACCATTCTGCTCCAAAGTATTATCAAATTTCTTCAACAAATTCTTCTTTGATGCTTCCTTGTATGGAGATAGCTTTGAAGAATTTGTAATATTGGTCAATGCCTTTCGGGATGGGCCTAAAAAAACAAACACATCCTTATATCTTATTATGACATACTTTAAAAATTGCAATATACATTGAATTACAGCAACAAAGTAGGTTTAGAAAATCAAAAGGACATACCTTAAAAGTGAGTATGCAAATTCTCATCTTGCATCACTCCAAGAGTTTTTGTTGCCATTATAACACGTCTAGTAGATCAAATTGGATTATTTCTACAACAAAATAAAAATGAACATGATAAGTTTTCAAATGACCAAGCGAAAAAACTGAACCCCCAATTCTCTACATTCAAGAAAAACCAAAACCTTGAGTTTACCCCTAAATCTTATATCTGTAAAAACACATTTGTAAATTGCCAGGAATCATAAAACCCCAATCTGCCATTATATTCATTGTTTAGTAGATTATCATCAATCCAACAAATTCTGTCATTACTAATCTCAATTGTTGCACAATAGTGTTTACTCCATGACCTCTAACACACATAGAGACTGACCATGCCAGAAGACTATCAAACATGTTGATCCACACTGAGAATAATGTATCACTTTCACCCGAATCATCTTTAAAGCCAAACTATCAAACGTAAACAGTCACTTTTAAATCAAAACCCCTATCTAACACATTGAGATAACCTAATAACCCTATCTCAAAACCCATTCTCAAAAAAACACACACTAAAACTCCCAATCTAATATAACAATAGCATTATTTGCCAAGTAAAAGAAAAAAGTAAAAACATCACAATCAAAATTTGCAAATTCGTAAAGAATAAACCTACATTGTAGGGTCAAATCTATAGCGTCAAAATTGTTCTTTGATACATTTTCCACTTTCTGTTGCATAGTTCCGAGTCGTCATCCCTCAGGTTTGTCTGAATATTAACAATGACATCCATCAGGGAAAAAACAAACAATTCGCCACCACCGTTATCAATAGAAACTTTATACGTTTTGTACAATTATTTTGCTAAGATTTAACAATTAACAGTCAAAATTAATCGAAAAGCTCAGTTCCAAATAATAATCTCAATTCTCAAATACTTCGCTCAAATTCGTTTTTAACCTAATGAAACCAAATTAAAAGGTGCTTGCATTTTCACAATTTACTTACCAATAGAAATATCTCAACATAGATCGATTGGGATTCCACAACGAACTACTTTCGATGATAGTTGATAAGAAATTAGGAATTAAAAATTGAACCTGAGATTTCAATTGAATTCCTAATATTCGGAAAATGGAAATCTGAAAAAACTGAAACCTAAATTTTATTAGAAATCATAAGAAGAATTTGTGGTGGTTGTTTTGGGGACGAAGAAGAACGGACGACCAGACCAAAGACCAAAACCATATATTTGGTCTTTGGTCGTCAAATTTAAAGCACAACGAGCGAGGTTAAATGATATTTGGTCTAGAAAAAACACTGTTCGGTAGAAAATTTGGTCCTAAAATTGGACCAAACGTATATACACTTGCACGCTCCTCTGGTGTAGCGTAAACAATAAACGTTATGTTAAGAAGACGTTCGAACCCAGACGTTTTCGTATGATAGCGTTTTCAAACACGGATGCAGTAGTTGAGAGACGCCTGATGATACGCTCACACAAGAATACGTTTGATCTAACGCTACACTAACATAACGCTCGTTGAAGAAACGCAAGCCAAATGAACGTCTGGTTGAAACGTTCCACTGAAATAACGATCGTGTATCAGGCGGTCTGTTAACAAGACGCCGGACAACAAACGTTCCATTAGCAAAGTGCCGGTAAACCAGACGTCTTTATAAGACGACGCCTACAGTTCTGTAAGTTCTTTTTAATGGCCCAAACGTTCTTTAATTAATGGCACAAATGGACAAATGTAACAAATGTAACAAATGTAACAAACGTTCTTTTATTAACTCCATACGCTCCGTACGCTCCATATTAATTAATGTAACAAATGTAACTAATTCCATATTAATGGCACAAATGGACAATTGTTCTATAATCAGCTCCATACGCTCATGTAAGGGAACGTTAGTTCCATACGTTCTTTTAAATAAGTAACATAGAATGAACGTTCATGTAAGGAAACGTTTAGGTAAATTTCAGTACGAGTAAATTTCAGGTTTCCTAACGTTCATGTAAGAGAACGTTTCATATATGGGCGTTCTTATAAGGGAACGTTTGTGATTCCGGCGTTTGACTGGGATGACGTCTGTGAGTAAACGTCTACACAAGACAACGCTCAATTTACATACGTTCCCATATGACTACGCTTTGATACAAGACGCTACCTTGTGTGGACGCTTAAACATACGTTTGGTTAGAAGAGCGTATGAGTCTGCAACGTTCCAATAGAAGTGCGTCTGGTTCCAGGCGTTTCTTAGTGTAGCGTCTAAAATTAAGTGTTACCCAAATCTACGCCCAACACCAATGCGTTACGCCAGCAAGACGTCCGTTCCATCTAACGTTCAGCTAGAATTACGCCCAATAACAAACGTCTGGTTAGAAGAGCGTATGAGCATATTTTGGTCGAAAACCACTGTGTTACGGATGGACCAAAGAGCAAACAAATTTGGGTTATGTTCATTAGTATACTCGTGCTGTTGGAGATGCTCTTAGAGCTTCTCGGATGGTCATATGATCAACTTTATATGTGACACTGTGTTAAGAGCATCTGCAATCGTCGAGTAAACCAACGATCAAAGAATAAATAAAATCGATAGTCGTCGAAAATCACCCACAGACGTCGATCATATTTGGTATTTAATCGAGAAAAATCACAGTTCCAGATTAAATCTCGTCGCTGATCGACGACTATAAATTATAGTCGCGCGTTATTTTAAGGTCTCGCCTGTTACCGAGCGATTGTGCACAATCTCGTTTAAAAATACGGACGTAGAGTTGGCGTTCCGCCAGGTCAAACGATATACTAAACGTCCGCTCCTCAACACGATACTCTGGATGCTCGCCCTACCATAAGCGAGGTTCTGAGTTACCGCTCCAAAAATTCAAACATGGGCGAGATACACGGGCGAGGTGTTGAGGTCCCGCTCCGAAAGAATGGAATTCCATTTGGGTATTGGGCGGGGTTCTGGGATCTCGCCTGTTTTTTTTGGGGGGCGGGAGGCTACAATTTCGCTTGTACCAGGCGATGGGTTATTGTCTCGTCCGTTTTTTTAAACGAGATTATAGTACCTCGTTTGCCACCAAACGTCGTACTAAAAACTCGTCTGATCATCTCTCGCTGTTCTTACCCCGATCAAAGATTAAATTTTTTGATCTTTGATCGATGGGTTTGATCGTCCCATTGTGGATGCCCTTCCTTTATCCTAAATATAAGGAATTAAAAAAATCTTTCTCCAAACCATTTTCATTGTGACCGAATCTTCACCTAGCTGTAATTTTGATTAAAGATTTTATTAATAAAAAAAAAGTAATTCATCATTCTGTCGCGGAAATCTCCCTCCATCATTTTGGAGGTATAATAAATTTGATAAACAAAATTCCCTCCAAACCTAGGTTATGAGTTATCTTGATTTGCCTATATAAACAGATGAGAATATGCAAACCCTACTTTCGTCTTTTCCCCTCTATTCAATCGCTTGCTAGAAAATTAAGATATTGAAAAAAAATTGGTAAGGTTAATTCTTTTGTTTTTCTACTGTTGTTTTTTTTTCCTTGTGATTATCTTATATGTTTGTTGAGATCATGGTAGATTTAATTGTCATCCAGTTTTTTATCTTGGATGAGATGTAATCAACCTATATTTATTAAAGTTTTGTTATATATTGTTTATTTGTATTCTGGGGTTTGTCTGTACTATGAATGAATCTAATATTTCAATTTTTGCAGTTGTTGAAGTATGTCAGACCCTATTTCAATCGACTGTTAGCAAACAAGGAAACCGAAAATGGTCATGTTCCTGTAACCTCTCCAGATGCGACTGCTGTGGTCGTAACCCCACAAACCCATTATCATTCTAGTCAACAGCAACAAATCCAACCAAACCAGTTTGCCCACCACAGTTTCCTCTACTATACCCTCCTTTCGGTATGAATCAATTCAATGGTCCGTTTTCATCGTCTGTTGAACAACCTTATGGGGTTGGGTATTCCTTCCAAAGTCATATAAATGCTCCAGTTCCTCCTTTCGTAACTCAATCAGTAACAACTTCAGTAACAAAAAGGAAAGGAAAAGAAAAGAAGCCTTCACCAACCCAATCTTCCAATCCTCCTCGTCGACTTTGGACACCTGCTGAAGACATCACACCGACAAAGGCATATCTCTACGTCTCTGTAGATTCGATTGTAGGGAAGGATCAGACAAGTGAAAGAATGAGGAGTCGTATTTTGGCTGCTTGGAGGGAGAACATGGGCACTTATGATGAGACCCGAAAAGCCAATGGTTTATCATGCCGTTGGGGTCTGATCTAAGCTGCTGTAACTAAGTTTCATGCTGCATACGAATCTCTCGAGAGAGCTCCACCAAGTGGATGTTCAACAGTGAACGTGGTAAGATTTGCACTCAATTTTGTTTATAATTTTTGGTTTAATTAAGATTATGCAAGTGGAAACATCTGAGGCATGCATGAAGAAAAATTTCAATTGAATACATTGCACTGTGACTTGCATACCAAAGCTTTGTGATATAATTGAACACCCTTTAGGGTCATATGACTCATGTCAACATGTGTACTTCAGAACCGTACTTGGTAGAATACAGCATACTACATAACAAGTCTGTGAATGTGGTTTTGTTACATATCTAGTCTATTGATGATATATTATTCGAAATAATTTATTAGTGTTGCTTCCACATTTGCAGAAACGAGATGCGCTTAGACTGTTCAAGGAGACTGGGGATGGATCATCGTTCAAATTCGAACACTGTTGGGAAATTATGAAAGAAAATCCTAAATGGTGAAGGCCTTGTTGATACTCAACCTGCATTAGCACAGACATCGCCTACATCTTCACTGCCGGATAGTGTCACAGATGCGGATAAGGAGAACATTGAAGCTGAACAAGGAGTTGCTCGACCACCAGGAAAAAACGCTAGTAAAGATAAAATCCAAAAATCGCATGAACAGAAAAATATGGCAGGCATACTGAGTAGTTTCCAGTCTACAATTGAAAAGCAACACTTGCTTAATCAACAAGAATTGGAATTGAAGAAAGAAAGGGATAAAAAAGACCAAGAACTGATGGAGCTATGGATGAAAAAGGAATTGGGAACTGAAAGAAAAAGTTCAACAATTAAGAGAAGAAGGTCAAAGGAAGAAAGATAAATCAGGGAAGCGAAAGGAAAGCCAGCGCATTATGACAACTGATCTTAATACTCTACAACCTGCCGTATGAATGGTTTATGAACAAATGCAGGCTAAAATAATAAAGGAATGGGAAGAGGAAGGTCTTTTGCTGGATGATTAATGTTCATGCTTTAAATTTTAGTATGCAGGTGCTAGCTAGTTTAGTAACTCAATAAAGATATATCTTGTTTAGTTAGTTGTTTTATTTGATTGAGTTAGTTTTAGGTAAGCATTTATTTGGTTTAGTTAGTTATTTTGTTAGATTTAATGAGTCTCAGCTTAGCATTCCCTGATTTAGTACCTGCAGTAAGGTTAATATTGTGGTGATCTTTAATAGTCCATTTGTTGTCTGAACTTGATGTTTTCTTTTTATCTTTAATAAAATTGAACTTCATTATCAGTCTTTAATAAACTAGAATCTATTCCAACAACTGTACTAGTTGGCCTGCACAACAAGATTAAAGCATAACTGAGAGATGCAACATAAACAGATATCAATACAGATTGGAAACTAACAGATTGCTTCGTCGAAGGAACATGCCAATCTCAAGCCAGTTAGAATAGAGGGAGCAGCAGCAGTACTATGTGTCTGCCTTCTCGCTCTGACATTTATGAAGTTGTAACAGAACATACAAATTCTAAAGATAATCTTCTGGTTTGTCCATTGCTCTCGGTTCTGCAGTCCAAGCATTTCGACGGGAAGAATAGTTGCAAACTCAACGGGCATCCAAAAGAAGAAAAGAAAGATTTGACATGCTTCTCTTTTCTTCTTGATTCTGCACTTGTCGCACTGACAATCTGCACCTTTTGTACTGATGAAGCTTAATTTATTAATGATTGATAGAAAACAATAAGTTCTGACACCAAATGAAATATAAAGTTTCACCACTGTAGTGAACAAATGCCTGCAGGTCTGAACCACATAATGCATAACTAAGAAACACTCATTCTAAGAAAACAACTTACTAAACCAAAGAAAGATAAACTAAGACTAATGAAATAAAAGAAAAAAAACAACCAACTAACTAGCAACTGCATACTAGTTTAAATACTAGTAACTCATACTAGTTTTCTGAATCTTCAAATTATCCCATAAATGGTTAATGGGATCAATCTTTAGCTCGTTGTGCACTTTTTTTGTCTCGAACTCGCTTTATCCGATTAATCATGTTATTGACTAAAAATGCGTAGTCATGTTGTGGAACAACAGGCTCAACATTTTCATCTGGCAGCGGCCTCCAATTTTCAGGGTCGACTCCTTGTTGATGCTCATGCTCAATGATCATATTATGCAAAATGATACAAGTCTTCATGATCTTCCCAATATCTTTTACATGCCACATACGCGCCGGCCCTTAAACAATATGACACTTTGCTTATAAGATACGCGCCGGCCCATTAACAATATGCCACCTTGCTTATAAGACTCCGAATGCTTGTTCCACATCTTTTCATACAGCTTCTTGGCGTTTGCTTTTGCTTCTCTTTAGGCGCATTCGGACTAGAGATCGTTTGGATTAGAGTTGCATACTTAGGATAAATTCCATCGGATACATAATATCCCATATCATACTGATGATCTTGAACAATAAATTTACATGGTGAAGCAACACCATTAACTATGTCATCAAATAAAGATTTGTCTAAAACATTAACATCATTATTTGAACCAGCCATGCCAAATCCGAAGATTCTTGGATGCCACTGCCTCTAAAATTAGAGTCGGAACCTTTTTGAAACCATTAGTGTGTGTACCATGCCATGCTACTGGGCAATTCCTCCAAGGCCAATGCATACAGTCAAGGCTGCCGAGCATTCTGAGAAAACCCCTCTCTTCTCCTTCTTTAAGCAAATTTTTGATGTCAACTTCATTTGGTTTTCTTAAATATTGTTCCTCAAAAACACCAATAATAGCATTATAGAAGCGTTTCAGGCATTCAATTGCCGTGCTTTCACCAATCTGAATGTATTCATCAATGGAGTCAGCTGGACAACCATAAGCAAGCATCTTCACTGACGCCATCATCTTTTGCAGTGGACTCAAACTATCTTTCTTAGCAGCATCAACCTTTTGAGTAAAATAGTCATCATGATTTTGAATTCCGCATAAAATGCGCTCAAAAAGATCAATATCCATGCGATAACAGCGACGAAAATAACTTGATGGATATTTCGACTGCTGCCCACTGAATAATCTTTAATAATTAAATTATGGCGAGCCTTCCTATCATGTTCGATGTATCTTCTACCCATAACTGATCCACCATGAGGTCCCTTGTTGTCTATCATCATAGTTGCAACCATGGGTGGAACACACAAGGTGATAATTTCAGCTGATTTCTTTGTCATATTAGTAATGTTGAAGTTGTCGTCAAACCATTTTTTCTTTCTAAAGCTCTGCACAAGAGAAAATGAATCCTCGCCATCTGATTCACTTTCGGAATACGAGCTATCACTTTCGTAATTAAGTTTTGCTGATGCCATCACGGAGGTTAAACCTACAAAATGTTATATATGATCTTATTATTCTAATTGTTAAAGAGAAACATATAAAGCCAAAGCAAATTCCTAAACTGTATGGACTTATTATTTTCTACTACTTCTAATGTTTTTGCTGAATGTTTCAACAAGTATTGCTAGAGGGCACATGTCAAACATCAAAAATCAAACATCAGGGTCTTCAAAATGTTATATATGATCTTATTATTCTAACTGTTAAAGAGAAAAATATAAAGCGAAAGCAAATCCCTAAACTGTATGGACTTATTATTTTCTACTACTTCTAATGTTTTTGCTGAATGTTTCAACAAGTATTGCTAGAGGGCACATGTCAAACATCAAAAATCAAACATCAGGGTCTTCAATATGTTATCAAATGGTTTTGTCTTCAGAACTTTGAGACGAAGTAGATAGAATCAGAAAAGATTAATAAACCTTTTCAATGTTATTATACTACTGTAACCCTTATTTTTTAAAAAAATAAAATACTGTAACATTCTTTATTATCAATCTGGATATCATCAATGGAGATTCAATTAATCTATGAGAGAAGAGTTTTTGATAATAAGAAGAAAAAAAACAGTTACCCGACTGATTGAATACGAGATAGTCTGATGGCTCTGGATGAAAACGAGGGAGAAAGAAAGAATAGGGGAAAAAAGTTTTCGTTCTGGAGACAAAGGCTCGGAAAAAAATCGTTATAATCTGTATTTAATTTTTTAATTAAATCTATTTTTAATTGATGAACCTCTGAAACAAGAGGTTGAGCCAGAGGATGTCTATAAAAAACATGCCATGTCATCTCTATATTAGTTGAAGATGTTAGGGTTGGAGAAATATTTTAGGATATATGGATATTTATTCTATGTGGGTTTAGACTTTTTCCCTTACACACGTTTGAAGAAGCTCTTAGTATAGGGAGGCTAATATTGATGTACAAATTACGCTCAGCTCAGTTTGATGGTAATTTAGTTAGGCCGTCAGAGTGCAATTCGGTGTCATTTTACTGGGATTATATTATGCAAACCAAAGAAGAGATCAATTGTGGAGGTTACTGGTCATAAAGCTAATGGTGTTGTTCTGGAACCTGGATCCATCGTCATTGCTAGGGTAACGCAGCAGGAAACAACTAGGAAAACAAGTAAACGTTGTTTTCTAAGAACACCGATAATTGGAGAAGAAACTTCTCTCTTTTTGGTTTTTTATTAATAATGAAAGAAAAAGAATTACTTTATAGGCAGTGCTAAGGTGCCTATTTATAGAAAAACTTTAAAAATAAAATACTACTAGAACTAGGAAATCTAAACCTAAAATAGAATCCTTAAACAACAAGGAAACCTAAAACTATTAGAAACAAAACTAGGAAATATTATCATTACTCATGTCCTACGTCAGTCCCTCCCACTTGAGAAGAACTCGTCCTCGAGTTATCAACAGGGTAAAGATTTGGCTCCTCTAGAAAATAATCGTATAAATCTGTCACATTAAAAGTACTTGAAATCCCGAAATTAGAAGGTAGATCCCGAAATAGAATAATCGTTAATCTTCTTTGTAATCTTGTAAGGGTCATACTTCTTAGGTTTCAACTTGCTATAAGTACCAACAGGAAAACGTTCATTGCGCAAGAAAACCATCACTTGATCACCTTCCTTACTTCCTTGAGAGCTAAAATTGTTTTTCATGAATGAAATAGAGTTTTGAGTGAGTTGTTTTCCGCGAGATCCATTTTCTGCATCCTCTTTTGTACAGTCAGATTTTTTATGGTCATCATCAGAGTCTAAGCTAACTTCATCAGTATCAGTGTCTCCACTAGCTAACTTGTTATCACTTTGCCTAGGTACAACAGCTTCTCCAGTAGAAGAACCAGGTTGCTCACCACTCTGCTTGTCTTGTTGGTCACCATTTTTCTGTTCATCTTCCTCATTTTGCGCATCATACTGGTTAATCATATTTTCTATAACTCCAAATACACTATTAACAGCCATCTGGGTTGAATCATCAAACCCTGTAAATGCTTCGGATGCTTGAGAAACACCAAGAGCCAGAGGATTAGGAGGTGGAGGATTGGGTGGGGGCGGTTCTTCCGACTTGGAAGAGGTTTGCTGGTTTTGATCTGCCGAAGGCTCTGATTTTTCATCTCCTTTCTTTGGAATATTGTCTGCTTCCTTGTCTGTAGGAGGAGCCTTAGGAGAAAATGCCGCAACTGGCAATGATTCTTCTGTTTTTGGTGTTGTATCCTTCTGATCAGTTAAATCATCCTTGTTTTTCCATTAGAGTGTTGGACATCATTATCCTCCTTTTTGCTTGATCCGGTTTCACCTGCACACCACCAGAATTGTCAGTTTCAACTGCTTCCTCACTATTATCGTGCTTTTCCAATGTACTGCCTGTTTCTGCCTCATTTTGATCAGCCAACGAATCTATGTGTTTTTCTTCGACCTTTTGATCTTTGGATTCACCCTTTTCCTGATCTTTGTCTAGCTTCATAGATTGATTCTTATCATCGGTATCATCATATGGTCCATCACCCTGTTTTTTCGACTCCGAAGTTTGAACATCATTTGATCCACTTGAAGGAGTTGCAGGAGGTGAAGGTTCTCCAACTGTTTCTTGGGTATTAACTTTCAAGTCTGATAGATTTATCTGACTAGCATCCGTAATTCCATCAGCATTTACTTTCATCCCCTTAGTTTGTTCCATCGCAGAAACAGCATCTGCAAGCTTTCCACGAACGTCTTCTGGCACAACTCCATCTAAAGCCATCTTAAGAGTTTCTCATTGCTCCATGGCCATCAGGACCTTTCTCTTCTGTTCTGGTGATAGTGTATCAGGCATAGTCACATCAAGCATGTTCATTACCAATTGTGCACTCTGTAGAACTTGGCTTTCTTCGTTAACAATAGGAACATACCCTTCCTCTTTGACTACTTCAGCATCAGTTGAGCTACTATGTTTTGATTCTTCACTTTCCCACACTTTTTGTGTTTCAGAGTGGTCGGTAATTCTTTTTGTGATCTTAAACGAACATTAGCTACTTTATCGCGCATAGGAGGTAGCTCATTAGGAGGGTCATCAGAAATAATATCATTAAAACCCACTAGTAGCTGATGTATGATTTCGGGAATCTCTGGCTTCGGCTCCTCACACAATAATACTGATTTCAAAACCATAACATGCATTTCACCCACTTCTTTATACTCGGCCTCAAAATCATCCCCAGAGTCTGCAATTGTTAATAAAGAAGTACCCTCCACTTTGGAAGTTTTGGGACTGTCCCACACCTTAGGACTCAAGACAATCTTGTGACCCTTCCATGTAGATGAATAAACATTCTCTTTATCTCGATATGTGTTTTCTACATCAAATCGCCACGGCCTACCCAATAACACATGACTAGCATCCATATCTACCACATCAAATAACAATTCTTCGCAGTAAAACTTTCTGATGGACAAAGTAACATAACATACCTCGCTCACTTCTTCTAACGGACCCTTCTTAATCCAACCAACCTTATAAGAAGTCTCCCGCTTCTGTGTTGGTAACTTCAGATATTGTACCAACTTCTGATATATGAGGTTTTCACTAATGCTATTGTCGACTATTAACTTGCATACTGTCTTCTTGATTGAGCAAAAAGATCGAAAGATCTTATGTCGCTGCGTGGGAAAATCCTGTTTGGGTGCCAACAATACTTCTCTCTCTCCAATACACAGTTAGCATGTTCTCCGTCCTCTTCTGCCCAATCTTCGTCTTCGAATCCCTCTTCACCTTGATCTTCTGTTTCATGTAGACCGCCTTCTATCTCGTCAACCATGTGTATTGTCCTACCCCTTCCATTTGGACACCTGTTAGACGTACGTCCTGGTTTACGACATTTGTAGCAAATCAAAGGTATAAGTTGTGCGTAAGGATTGGTACTCCCCTGAACTTCCTTCTGAATAACAGTGGATGGCTTAGTTCCTGGTGTACTACTTACATCACGTGTCGGCACAGAACGTTGAGTAGTTTGATTAGATTGAGTCGAAGATGCATTCTGACTATACGATGAGGATGACCCAACACGATTAGACTGCCTAAAAGGTTGAACTGTCCGCTCTGTCATTTCTGCCTTCAAAGCCATATTATGTGCCACATCAACACTCCACAATACTTGCAACCCAATTCTTTCCCTCAACGAAGATCTCAAACCGTTCAGATAACGCGCAACACGTTGAGTTTCAGTTTCCATTAGATTGTTTCGAGCAGAAAGTCTATTAAATTATAAAGTATAATCAAAGACGGATCGATTACCTTGGTAACAATTCTGATATAATTGGAACAAATATTGTTCATAATCTGGAGGAAGGAATCTGCCCATCATCAACTTCTTCATCTTTCTCCAACTCCTGACAGCATCTTTACCTTGTCTCCTTCTATTAGTTTGTAACTATCCCACCATACCGCTGCGGAAATTTAGTTTATATGCAACCAGCTTCACCATCCTGTCTTCACCTATCTCCATCATCTCAAAGAACCTTTCGCCTTCAGACAACCAATCGAGAAACTCTTCAATTTGAAGGTTCACATTAAAAGCAGGCAGATCCTCTTTAAACCGATATTCATCCTCAAGTCTTCTTTGATGATTCCATTGGTTACCTCTGTACTCATCGTCCGAATCAGATTCATCTGGTTAGCATGCGCTTGGAGATTATCCGGTACTCGACCTCTTCCTCTGCCGCCGCCTCTACCTCTACCTCTTGCTGGGTTAGCCCTAGGATGTTCTTCTCTGATTAGACGGTTTTCTGGATTCAGAACTTCATTCAGATTTCATAAGGTGGCCAAGTTAGTTAAGATTTGATTCAACGTCTGTTGAATCTCATCGAACCTCAATGTATGAGTGTTGATTGCACTCCAGATTGCATCAACACCTGCAACACCCGCACCGTCATTAGGGATTGGGTTTACGTTGTCTCCCCCGCCATTTACCATTAGATCAAACCATCAAAATCGAGGTTAGGATATGATACCAACTAACGCAGCAGGAAACAACTAGGAAAACAACTAAACGTTGTTTTCTAAGAACACCAATAATTGGAGAAGAAACTTCTCTCTTTTTGTTTTTTTTTTAATTAATAATGAAAGAAAAAGAATGACTTAATAGGCAGTGCTAAGGTGCCTATTTATAGAAAAACTTAAAAAATAAAATACTACTAGAACTAGGAAATCTAAACCTAAAATAGAATCGTTAAACAACAAGGAAACCTAAAACTATTAGAAACAAAACTATGAAATATTATCATTACTCGTGTCCTACGTCATAGGGCAACTAAAGTGATGGCTAAGTTGGTTTCAAGGGAGAAACATAGAAAAAATTCAATGCTGCCAACAATCTAATTCATTATTCTTTGCTCATATGTAAAGCGGAAATTTATAACTAACAATCGATCTAAAAATGGTTCTAATAAATTACTAACTTCCTGAGCAAAACCAACCAAAAGAATAGTTACCTGAAACAAAAAGCAGTGAAATTTGGATATCGAACTAATTCCCTGTAATCTCGCAACCAATTTCAGCTAAAAACTGTACCATGTCCTTCGCAGCTAAACTCCAATAAGGGTCTAAAACCTTTCTTTGTGTCGGCGTTGTTAATCTGCCAAAGATTGTACAGAATCATTATTAGATAGTTGCGTATACAAAATTAGATCAAAGTGTTTCACGTTTGATATTAGTTCACAAAACTCCATTTTATTTCATTAACCCAAATGCTATACCACTTACCCAGATATCAATAACACCAAGTTCACCAACAACAAAGTTTGATAATTTCTCCACATCATCAGGATTTCCAACATCACATGTTATGCCAACGACTTTAGCATGCGATAATTTCGCTTTAGATTTTTCACCCAAGCTGAGTACACCTTCCATTAGATTCTCTTCAAGCTCCCCCACAGTTGTTTGAACAGATTCAGGGCAGTTTTAAAACATCAATTAGGACAAGCTTGAACAGAGATCCCGAAAACTATATACATTACACTTCAATCAAAATGAGTTGATTGGAGGACATAAAAAGAAAGAAAAAAAGGTTGAATTGGAACCTGCGGGAAGCAATAACAACACGATCTCCAGAAAGAAGAAACTCCTGCGCAAGTGCTTTGCCGAGTCCCCTGGTATTGTATCAATAAAACGCGCAAACAACATGCAAGCAAAGTGGAGAACAAAACAATTGCCAGAGCATCTTAGACCCGCAGAATCAGATTTTGGGCATAGGTGTAAAGAAATCAGGTTAACACTTAGAAACAACTAAACAAATAACTTTTTTGGTAAAACGGTTATGAAATTACTCTTATTTTTCTTTAAGCAAGTAAAGTATGATGGCAAAATTTCAGTAATTCAGATTGGTATAGGATAGCCAATCATAATATTATGGTATAACACTGTATCCAGAATGACAAATGCAACAGAAGTAATCAAGTGATCAGCTAATATTCCATACTGAAAATTATGACACAAATAACAAAAAGTACGTAATACTAATCTAACATGTGAATCACCAAGGTCAATAATGAAAACGTGAAAATGAAACAGTCCATCCAGCAAACCAATATAATAAGGTCACTCAAAAATACATGTAGTATGTTGCAAGATCGAAAAATTACCTGCAACATCCTGGACATCGTAAAAACCTTTATACACGGTACCGTAAGTTCCATGAGCTATAACATTTTTAATTTTGATTTTGACAAGTCAATCTCCCATTCTTCAATTAGTTTATTAAGATCTCTATCCCTAGACCAAACCCTACTAAGGCGCTTCTGCAGTTCGATATCCAAACTTTTCAAATCAATCTTATCATCTCTCACAATCATATCTTTGTTACTTATATTTCCCACACCCTTCACTTTTCCCACATCAAATTTCTCAACTTCCTTATCATCTTTGTGAATCCTAATCACAACACCAAATCAAAATTTAATCAAACCCCCACACCAAAAAAAATAAAAATTGATTTAACAATTAAAAGAACCCTAAACTTAAATCTATACCAAAACAACAATATTTGACCTCTAGCAATGAAAGAACCCTAAATTCTCCGTGAACAACAACTTGTTTGCTAATCAATTAACCGGAAAAAAAAAAGAACAAATTCACACCAACAGACGGCAATAAAACATCAACAGAATAAGAATTATGTTAAATTGAACATAAAAATGAAAAACCACCCACCTCTTCCGAAAAAACAAACGCCCTTAAAACTCCTGAAAAAATTGTTTAAAGGATATTGTAAATATAAACATAAAACAATACCTTAAGGAATCAGTTGAAACCCTATTACGCTCCATTGGTTTCTGATATAAGATCACTTCGAAAATCATCATCTTCAGCACCGCAAACAAAGAACTCATACCATATTGTTTGAGACGTCGGTGGGAAAAAACGTAAAAAAGGAAGAGAAGAGGATAATATTTTATTAGGGTTCAGTGTAAAGATATTAGCAAAATAAGAACCGGTGTTATGGATTTTCTTAGGATTATTAGGGATTGAAGTAGAAATTTGATCTGTTGGATGTCCACAATCTAAGTCCTAACCGTCGATCTAAAATAGAAATTTGATCTGTTAGATGGTCACAACCTAAGTCCTAATCGTCGATCTAAATTGAACATTACCCATTGCAGGTTAGTATAACCCAGTACATTAAATATTTGGTGTAAAGATGGTGTAACTTATTTTATCTCGACCAATCACTCACGTGAGAGGTTTTTATGACCTAAAAACATTTTAACCAATCTAATACTGCCATCTGTCCTTCCCAGAATCATCAATGCTCAAAGCCCTTTTTTTGCTCAATAGAGATTGTGGATTCTATCACCACTCAACTAGAAAGCGAATATATAACTGAACTTTAAAGAAGAAATAATAAAAGAACATAGAATAAAATATAAATATATTAAAAAGACTTATTTCTAATACCCAAACTTTACCGGTTATAGTTTTCCAAGATAGATAAAATAAACTTAATATAACCATATATAGCTTGAACTTTAAAAAAGAGATAATAAAAAAAAACATAGAATGAATTGGAAATATATTTAAAAAAAAATATTTCTAATACCTAACTTTGACGGTTGTAGTTTTTTAAGATAGATAAAATAAATTTAATATAACCATATGTAGCTTGATCTTATGGGTAAAATGATGCTCGTTATTAATCTTTCCCGTATGACTGTGCGGCAGCACTGCTCTTAATGGAATGGTTTTCTTTCTAGGGAATTATGCTCAGGCCAATAATAAAAAAATAAATTATCTAGTCCATCTTATAAAAAAATGAATCAATCTTTCTAGATATAGATAAAAAAAACAAAACAAAAAAAAAACAATTCTTGGGTGTGGGTTTCGAAAGGCCCAGCCCCCACCCCACAAATGACAAAACTAGCATTTGGTTCATCTTTCTTGTGAGTCGGTTTTTTTAATGTTCTTTTTATTCGATTTGTAAAATATTTTAAAAATTATTTATAAGGCCAAAATTTATATGCATCCGCTAAATAAATATTTATATCCCCGAATAATGGACATATTTTATTTATGCATCCATTTTTTAAATAATGGGCATATTTTATTTATACATCCACTTAAAAATGTGATTTGAGATTACCCAATATAAATAACCGCAATCGCACGGCGTCTAACTAGTAGACAACGGCAAGTACGGGTCGAACCCACAGAGAGCGGGGAAATACTGCAATTAATATCTCTAATCAACTAACCAGAAATAATATTTTTGGGATTTCTAGGTTTATAGATAAAATAATAAAACAAGCAGGGAGAGTCGGTAACCAGGGTTTTCAGTATCCAACACTATTTCTATTTAATTACTGAAGTGAAACATAACTCATGAATATTTAGAGTCGCAAATATCACTGAGACGCCCTAAACATGGTGCATCAAAAAACCCTAGTCTCAAGCATATACCATAAAATTGCGTTAGCGAGAAAATTGTACGAAACTAATTATAGGTCCACAAATAATACCTGGCTATTCTAAGCATACCCCATCAAAGGATTTAACCCAAGCATGAAATATCAAATAAGTAGGCAAATATATTTGCAACAAGTAGATTTTCAAAATAACAACTGTATACCAGAAGCATGGAACATCAAAAACCTAGGCCAAGCATGTACCATCAAAAGACATCACAATTGTTTAATGAAATTCAATAAATCAAAATCATAGAATTAATCTATTCAAATCATAAGAGTCTATTACCCAATAATTCAATTTAATTGGTCTAATACTAAAAGTGGTTTCAACATAAACCCTAGTTACATATTAATTAGAACATGGAGAAGGGTTTCTTAAAACCCATAAAAATAATTAATAGGATAGAGAGGAAGAAAAGATAAACCCCTTTTGGTTTCTGTTCCCATACACCTCTGTTTATCTCCTCTAGCTCCGCCGCCCAAAACTATCCAGGAGACTTTTTTTTTCTTTTCGCCGCCAAAAACCTTCCAGCCCAAAAAAAAAACCCCTTATTTTCTTCACCGTACTCCTTTTTATAGTCAACCCCAAGAAGAAATCACGTGTTGTACCTTCATCTCTTTCTTTTCTTTTGGATTAGACTAGTCCCACCTTTTATCACACGTCAACATCTCACGCCTAACTGCCACATGTGCTCTTCTTAACCTACACCTAGGTTCTAGCTTCTTTCTCTTCTCTTTAGGTCACCTCATCACATAGCCTCTTCACACGTGATTTCTGTCAGCCTAATAATTCTCACTTTTTATGTTGTGCTCTCTAACTTTTGTCTGTTGTATGTCAGGTTTTGCTTCTTAACTTGTCTCTCTCTTTTTTTTCTTTTCTATTTAATATGTCGCCGAACACCAACATTTGAGAGTTCAGCCTTTCAACGTACAGACCTTGTTGCTGCCCAATAAGGTATCTGGCGACGTCACAGGCTTAGTCCTGTTTAATACAATTTTTTGTAACTTTGAGTTTTATGTGAGCTACCTGATAAAGAAATAAAACAATAATGTTAATATAAAATTAAGTACTAACAAATATTAAGTAAGAGGTAAATATGTATAAATTAAACGTCTATCAAATACCCCCAAACCTATATTTTGCTAGTCCTCGAGCAAAACTAGTCTAAAAATAAAATAAAATTCTAACTCACTTTCGCAGGAATCGCGACTACATTTAGCATATGTAATAAGCCTTTAAACCCCTAAGTGGCCTTAGCGGACGAGTTATAGTCTCGTGAGGGTTTGATAGACACATTTTTGTATCCGATTTAATCTCAATTTTATATATTGTTGGTATTTTATTTTTGTACTTATTATGGTTTTTATTGCTTTTTAGGTATTTTTGGAGAATTGTTAAAGGCACCTTCACATTGGATTAAGGCACCCCAATTGATTTATAAAGGCACCCAAGGATTAATGCACCCAAAATTCAAATTGAAAATTTGGGCGGGAAGAAGAATTTTTATTCTTCATGCGGCGTGAAATAGGAAATTGGGTTGAAATTTGGAAACTTGCATCTTCTTTGGAAATTTCCTAAACTAAGAAGTTAGAATTGTTGGTAAAGAACTATAAAGAGAAAGAGATCAAAGTGATTCCCCATTTAACAATCAAGAATCAAAATCAGGAAAGAAAATCAAGTTTTCTTGGAAAATTCTAATCGGTGATCAAAGAAGAATTTGAGGAAGTTTTTAAAGTGATTTGAGGATTGGGATAGTATAAATAGAGGTTATGATCAATTGGGTTGGGGGAGAGAGGATGGAGGAAGTTTGAATCGAAGCAAAGAAGTGATTCAGTCAAATTCCGGCCAACTCTCGTCATCGCCGACCACCTGCTGCTGCTCCGGTCACCGTGTTCTTCATCTACCATCGCCTGAGAAGACAACACAGCAACGTTCACAAGTGTTGCTGATTCAAGCTCCTGTTGCCTTAGCTTTCGAACCACTTTGTTGCTTATTACCTTTCTGTGACAGCTGAACCATCTCTTCTTACACTTATAAACGTTTCTGTTCAGCTGTTACACCATTATTCAACCTTGTAATCAATATTTTGAGCAATGAAAAGATCTTTTGAGCAAGTTTTCTCCACCATGAGCTAAGTTTCTTTACTGGTTGATGGAGGAGGTTTTTCTCTCAATTTTATGTGGTAAGTCTATTTTATTTGATTTATTTATAATTCTTTATCTATTAAATTGCATAGTTTCGAAATAGAAAAAAAGGTTTTCATTCAGTAGTGGTGTTTTTGTTTGATGGATCATGCTGGGTTGACGAACATTGATGTTCCATGCTTATGATTTACCTCTGCTTGTTTGCATAAAAACCTATTTTGGCAATATCTGAGCTTAATTTATTTAAAAAGAATTACATGATTAATCACATAGTTGTGGGAAATAACTGAATCTTGATTCCTGGTTTTCTCCATATTTTCTAAAAACATCTCTAGTTTATTTTGCTTTGTTTTATTTAATTAGATTAAGTTTATTATTTTCTAAAATCATTACCTTCACAAGTTCGAGAATCGAACACTTTTTACCACTATTCTAAAACACATCAGGGTTTACAAGAGGTTTACCCACAAAACCTTTTACTTCAAATTTTAGCTACATGTGAACGATTTAGGATAGACACTAAACAAGCTATTTAGTTGGCATACTAAATTCTGCGACTATAAGAATCATTACCCTGTATGAATCCAATTGTTGGACACGAGTTTGTACTCAATGTACTAAAATTCATATAAAAATGTAACTCTACTCAAATAATCATCAAACATCCAAAATTGGACATAATTCACATTGCTCGAAATCAATCAATTTCAAACACATGGATAGATTAGAGGATGAATAAAGAAATGATGAATGGTGCATATGTTGACTAAGGTGAACGGTGTTTCCCATATCTGTCTGAAGGTCAGTACCAGGATGAATCCTATTTTTATTATTATTTATATACATAATATTTCTTTTCTTTTTTTTTTCTTTTTTTTTTCTTTTTTTTTTGAAATGACTACATGATAGTTCCCATGGATCCTGCATTCCACGCTTGCTTAGGCGACGGAGACAGGGGAAACACACACATATTGCTATCACAATATCAAAAATTTTTTATTGAATAAGAATTAAAAATGAACTTGAACTCAACACTCTATTTCATCCTGACACCGATAACAATTTGATGCTGGGCCCCACCAAATCACTTAGAGAAACATAAAATTGCAAAAATAAAAATAGAAAGTGGTACGATTATGATGATTCCGAGATATGCTTGTTCAATGATTATTATGCTATTTGTAACACCTGAGTGCATTCAGATATGAATAGATCATTTAGCTGGGCACGCCAATTCCTATAGATAAGAGCTATGATTCCATCTACCTAGAATGGTTAGTGTCATCCTGAATAATTCACATGTTTCTAAATTTCGAAGTTTCTTTATTGACATCAATTTTCGGAAACTCTACCCCCAAACCTAAATTTGACATTGTCCTCAATGTTTCAAACTGTGCAACCCTGAATGGTATGCAATAAATATAAATAAGAGAAACAAATGTAAATTAAAGAGAAGGGATTGGAACGTCTCACCTGATTGATGCAAGAAAAGCAGTATTCTCTGTAATACACATCAAACGATAGTAATAACAAAGAACACCAAAAATAAAAATAAACAAAAAGCCTAAAATAAAATAAAAACAAGAAAATAAAACTCTACCTACTGGATATGTACAGAAAGAATCCCCATACACTAATAACCTGAAAATTTGGGGATCAACCCAAAATACAATATTTGCAAATGATCGTTTCACAATTATATCATGGCAACACGGAGACACTGAAACTATCAAAAATAAGGGATTACCCCCAAACCAAGTTTTTACTACACTGGGAAGTGCGTAAAGAACAAAATATGGGGATAATATTGGGGAAGCATTGATTGGCTCATGCACAGTGTCAGGAATAGGCAAGTCCTCTGGGTATTTGGATGCAAAGTGATCCAACAAAACTTTTGAAGCACATAATTCTAACCCTAAATTAGGTAACTTTTGGAAGTCTAAGGGTTTAGAAACAACCTCTAAGTCGGGTGAATGATCTTGTGAGATAGATTCATCTATAGAATTAGGCAAATCATCTACACAATCATCCACAGGGTCATCTATCATTAGAGGTGATTCGTCACTTACCTCAGGTGAAGCAAGCACCTCATTGTGTCGTGGTCGTCTTAATACTTCCCACAGTGTCATTTTTTTCGTTTCTGGCGAAATATTCAGACAATCCAAAAGATTCCGCTTCCTCGGAAAATCAACTTCATGGTACTGGGGTTGATACTCAGCTGAATAACCACCTATGACGGAACGATGTGGATGCCAAGTTCCATACCTGAGACGATTATAAGTACAAATTTCCTTATATTCTGGCCCATACATTAATTCTCCCATCGTCTTCTCAGATGAGGGAGAGCTTCCTTTTGCCTTGACCAATCCTTATATTCCCGAAGTGTCATCTTAGATGACGTCTCCTCAGAAAGAGTCATCATCCTCGAAAAAGTACCTGAAAAGAGATACTACAATATAGAACGAGTCAAATAGGAATTGGCGCCGCCGACACGGACTTGTTTTTAGGTTTAGGGTTTTAGATTTATTTTTAGGTTTTTATTTTTAGTTTTATTATTTTACTTTGTTCTATTTTACGATTTTTTTGGTAATTCTCTTTTTGCTACAGGTTGGATTTTGGATCGAAAAGAAAGTACGGCAAAGATTTGGAATTATAGCTAAAGACTTGGAGTTAAAAGATAAAGCTTAAAGAACGAAAAAGAAGACGAAGATTTTTATTAATTAGATTTTATTTGTTTTGTTTTTTTAGAAAATTGTATTAGGAATTTGTATTATTTCTGTAATTTTTCTTTTATTTTGGACACTTTTTGGACATTATTTTTGGGACTTTGAACACTTTATTTATTTTTAAAACCCTACGGAAGGGTATGATGTAATTTTAGAAAGTGGTAAATAAAGGTTCGATTCTCGAACTTGTGAAGGTAACGATTTTAGAAAATATTATACTAAATCTAAACTAATAAAAATCAGGAAATTAAACTAGAGAATATTTTTAGAAAATATGGAGAAAACTAGGAATCAAGATTCAGTTATTTCTAACAATTCATGTGATTAATCATGTAATTCTTTTTAACAATTTAATTCAAGTTTGCCAAAAATATGTTTCCTAAAAGAATAATTGTAAATCCTAAGCATGGGACATCAAGAGTAATTAACTAAGCATGACCCATCAAAAGAGAACACAACTATTTAATAAAAACCATTTTTTTCTAATTTAAATCCATGCAAATAATAATAAAAGAATTATAAATAATTAATTAAAAATAGACTTACCACATAAAATTGAGAGAAAAACCTCCTCCATCATCCCAGTAAATAAACTTAGCCCATGGAGAAGAAAACTTGCTCAAAAGATCTTTTCATTGCTCAAAAAGTTGATTACAAGGTGAAATAATAGTGCAACAGCTGAACAGATACGTTTATAAGTGTTACAGAATAGGGTTCAGCCGTTACAGAAGTGTTTCTAAGCAACAAAGGTTTAAAAGGATAGGCAACAGAAGCAGTTTGAATCAGCAACAGTTATAAGTGTGGCTGAGTCGTCTTCTCAGACGGTGGTAGATGAAGAACACGCCGGCCGGAGCAGCAGCAGGTGGCCGGCGATGACCGGAAATTGCCGGAAACTTACTGTTTCGATCTCTAGGGTTTTCTGCTTGATTTCTTCGGCTTCTCTTCATATATATAGGGTGTAGGAACCCTATGGAGAGTTCTAAACCTAATAGAATTCTCCAAAACACTCTAGAATCTTCCCAAATCCGAATCAAAGAGTGATTCCTTTTTCCGGCCAAAATCACATTCCCGAGCAGATTTCTCGGCATTCTTTGCTATCTATTCACGTGTTATGACTTGTATGAGATATCTTCTAGCGTGTGGGATGATTTGGAGCCGAAAACAACTCGAAATTTGATTGACAGCGTACACAGCAGCTTCTCGTCCCGATCCCGTGCTGAGTTGACTCGGTCAACTCGGGTTGACTGACTTGACTCGGTTTTGACCCGATTTTGACCTAGTTGACTCGAGGGTGCCCCTTATCCACTTCTAGGGTGCCAAATAACACTTGTCCTTGGGTGCCTTTATCACTTTTTAAGCCAATTTTCCACAAATCTTTATTCTTCTAATGTACCTACAAAAGCATAAAAACACGTAATAGACACAAAATTGAATACTAACTCACTAGAAATTAAGGTGTAATTTAGACACTAAAATGTGTCTATCAGGGTATTATTAAATATAAACTGCTACAGGGAAGGACGACAATTACGGTATTGTCTCGGCCCCTTGGGTTCGCACACTGACACAGGAGTCGGTGGCCCGAGTCGACTACTACCGAATCATCCCCCGTCTGGTACGGGAGGTAAGACTCGATCAACCCACGAATCCCCTGCAAGTGGGTTTACTGTATTCCTTCGTATGCATATATGTTGAGGAATTGAAAACGGACTTACTTTTCTAGTAAAGGGCAAGAACTGGCCATACAAGATAAGGACTCGGATTTCATCACCGTTTTCCTTCTTGCCCGCTTTAGGAACACGTTACCAAACACGAACCTAAAGCCTTAAAATTTTAACTAGAAAGAGACCTATAGGGTATCGAGCTTATTGGAAAATCGTTCAAAAGCACTGTACTGGTTACTTTATTAGCCTAACTCGAAGTTTAGGAAGATTATTTTAAGTTGATTAGAGCCGCCTGAAAAGAGATACTACAATGTAGAATGGTTATATAGTGTCTACGTATAAACTAATTGGATACCTCTTATATATGCATCCATATAATAATCAGTGACACGGAGTCAAGACTTATCTATAATGGGGTCAAATAAAATCTTTTAAAGAAATATTGATATGATCACACATTTTTACCCCACAAAAGCTTGATTTTCCCAAAAATCCAAGTCATTTTACTAAAATTGGACCTAGTGTACCCAATTGTCTCCATTTAGCTCCGTCAGTGATATCCATGCTTGAAAAACAATCATTTTTTATGTTATCCTGGAATATTTTTTTTGATATAACCATTTACATATATGTATAAGTAGCTTTTTAAAGATATAATATTTATAAAATTCCAATATATGGTATATCAGATATGTTATGAAAATTTAAAGTTACCCCACATAATTAGTATAAATTTTTCAATAAGTTGCAAACTAAGCTTCATACTAATTTCTAGCTCTCTCTCATTGTCTCTGTTTTTGCCTCTCAAACCCAAAGCCTCCTTCCTCTGTTTTTTCTCATCCTAAAACCAAAGAAATATCACAACCATTGTGATTTACTCAAAACCATCCTTGTTGGAACAAAAAATTTCACCCATTAGACCCTTCAAACACCAACATCAACAAAAGATTTGCTTTTCCAATGGTATTCCAGTAATTGATGAGCCAGAGTTCGCCTTAGCGTTTTACCAAGAGTGGTTATTGGTGATTATGGGGAAGAAACTGCTGATTGATAAAGGTGGCTAGAATCAGGTGCATCTGGTCCATAAAATCGGCTACTTGGTCGTATCGGTTGGACTGGGCTAGTTACTACTTTACGTCTTTATCTGTTAAGCCCAGTTTACTTCCAGTAATTGCGGACATGGATCAAGAATTAATTCATGTCGAACTAAAAGAAAATGGAAAGAAAAAGTAATAGTTTAACGACAGCAGTCTTATGGACATGACTCTCTTAATTGATTCAATTCATCTCAGGTTGTTTGGCTTTTAAGTCCCCATGTTTTTCCTCTGTCTCAAAGGAGAAAAAAAATAAATTCACTGGATAGGTTGGCTCTAAAAGCCTTTATCACCTTTTGGTCCTTTCGGACAAACCCTACTAAATGGGAAGGAATGAATCATAGTGTTATGTCAATCTGATTGTTCAGTCCACCAGCTATCGGGGAAAAAACCGGTGAGTGGATCAAGAAGCGATCCAATTTACCTTTTATCCAATACCTTCCTCCTTAGAAATAAAAAGGTTGGATCACTGATGTTGGGCCTTGATTCCCACGTGAGAAGGATTGATTTCTCATAACCCCTTAGTAGAGACTTGCTCGAAGAGTTTCACCTTCCTCTTAGCTACGAAAAGAGAATCACTTTGATACTAAACCAGATAGAGCCCGGGATCTTATTTGAAATGGGAATATCTAGGATAGACGGCCAACCTCCTGGGGAGAGCGATGTGCGTAAACCAAGTGAGTAGGGATGCAGCTCTGTGGACCGCTCATCGGTCCTGATAGGTGGTGGTATCACACCCTTCTCAAAGGAACCGTACGTGACACTCTCACGTCCAACATTTCCTTACCTCTGCATCACCAGTCCAAAGAAAGTTCTTTATAGCAGTCACATATTGAGAAATAATTCTTCATGGCCACAGACCAAGAACTCATTGAAACCGGCAAAAAAGGTAAGAGATAGAGACCATAGCTACAGTTATGAATCAAGTCAAAAAGGCTTTTCTACTACAGGTCAATAGACAAGCCATTTTCAAATTTTTGACAAAAATATTAGAAAGTGGGGTTTGTTTATCCATGATGAGAATCATTAAAATATGGGATTGTGAACTTTGTATTCAGGTATGCCAAATATTAAAACCCCGATCCAGAATGGATATAGTAATGATTCTCATTTTCTGCTTTTTTCCTCTCCTTTACTAATTCTTTCTTTCACCATTTCTCTATTTTGCTAGATATCACTTCATTTCGTTATATTGGAAAATTTTTCTCTTATTCTTTTAAAATTTTCTCTGAAAATCAAACTAATACTAACTTTTGATTAAGATAATTAAACTAATTAACCTTTAGTTATAGTACAATTTAAATTTAACAATAAACAAATATTTTTTGATATGGTGTTTGTATGATCAGGACTAGAATTGCTGGAAGATAAGAATGCTAATAATAAAAAATCATGATAAGAACACCTAAATATCAAAGTATCTAGTCATAATTGATTTGGATCTTCTTTTTTTTCTTAACATAAAAGATAAGTAATTCTTTCCCAAAACTAAAAATATATGTTAGATTTAAAATTGTTGTAGGTATTGGAATAAAATCAGTCTTTTTTTAATATTTACCCTTTCTTCCCACTTTTTCTAGAAGTTCTGGGGTAAAATAAAAAAAGAATACCTTTTTAATCAAACTAAATTATAAATCGAACAATTTGTTGCATCCAATGAAAATCCAAATCAAATGCTTAATTTTTTTTGCAAATCCAATCAAAATCCAAATCAAAGTCATAAACCATTTTCAAATTAAGAAAAAACTAATACCTTAATTTTATCCTAGTGTCATGATTGAGAATTGATTTAGTTATCCATTTTGGTTTATATGAATTGAAATTGGCTTGATGATAAATACATATTTTATATGTTTAGAGTGTTAATTTCATGCTAGTATTTGCTAGATTTCTTATGAGTTATTGTATATTACGTTCGTTTTGTAGTTAATGTATTTTATTAGGTGAATCATCCAAAAGGTGCTACAAAGTGTTAGATTGTGCAAGGAAAGAAGTGTTGTGAAGGAGGAAGAGCCAAAGAACAAGTGTAAATTGTCCAAATTCATGATTTCTCATCGCCATATTGAAGATAATGAAGAAATGAAGCCAACAATGAAAGAATGAGGTCATTCCGACTTCATATGAAGAAGTTATAAGAAAAACAAGTTCAGAAGTTTCTCGGAGGGTTAACCCATTGAGAAAGTCAGAATTCTCAGAGGGTCAAGCCATCGAGGAAACAAAACTCAGAAGAACCCATTGAGAAAAGAAGAATTCTTAGAGGGTCAAGCTTTCGAGGCAGATACGAGAGCTAGGTATTTTTGACGGATTTTTATGATATTTTTGAGTTTCCAAAACATAGTATGACCATTCAAGCATGAACACCTCTACAACTTGGGATATCTATTTAAGAGACTCTTCTAATACTTTTGAGAGATATCTGGACAACTCTACACATACATATATTTTTATACCTAGGGTTTTACAATACAAAGAGAGAATAGAGATTTATTTCATATTCTAGGGTTTACCCCTTTAAGGGGAAACCATGTTATTTCTTCTTCTTTCTTGTATCATGAGTAGCTAGTTTTTTTTTATTACATGTGAATTCAATGTTCTACGCGTGATGCTTTATTAGTCAATACAAGTTTGTTTGAAGTTATTATCATCATCGTTTGTTTTCACTATATCTAGGATTTATGATTGATTCTTAGATTGTTTGGGTGCGCAACCAAATTATTCTATTGATCATTCTATCGTTAGTAGAGAGTTGTGAGATATGTGTAATAGTCGAGCACCTCCTACACAAGTAGAGAACACGAGACCTTGCAGAGGGATTATGTGGAGCAATCGTATATGAAGACAACACTAGTAAGCATACCGAGCTTATGCGTTTGATGCTAGGATCAACCTAAATTCATAAACCTTAATGTATTTGACTGGGTTACACCTTGAGAGCTTATTCATGGTGGATCAGATGAATAGAATCGGGTAGTTGAGCGCTTCCGTATCCAGTGACACAATGAGTTTTGGGAATAACAAAGCTTATTGCTATTCTCCAGTTGGTGATGAATGATTCTGATGAAAGATAAATAAGTATACTAATTTAGTCAACGTCTTGTAACGACGGAGGATTCCCTAATCATTTCTTTCTTATTATCTTTTAATTCTGTTTTAATTAATCAATTTAATCCCTTTTTGTGTTTTTATTATAGTTTTCTAATCTAAATAACATCTCAATTACACAGTTCTCTGAGGGAACGATCCTTACTACCGTTATATTACTAGTTAATTAGTGAGAAATATCTTGGGTAATTTATTGCACTTACGACAAGCATCACTTGAGGATTGAGAAAGAGCACAAAAAACCCTAATTCTTTAAGACAAGAGACCTTGATTCAGGAGAGATATGAATTTTTATTATCTTTGAAAACCATGTTTAGTCTTCAAAAATAGATAGGTTCATCTTCATCCCAGTAAAGATAACAATTTTTGAAGGTAAAAGAATAAGATTAGGTCTTAAGAATTTTTTTATCTCTTTAGATGTTGAAACTACAAAGTTTAAGAAAAAAATAAACGTAAAGTTGAATTCATTTATCCGATTTTCTCTTTTTTTACCTGTAGTTTACAAGAAGAATGATATATACATATGAATAGCTTGAATATTACTACAAATGATATTGCTTGATTTTATAAAGAGGTTGCCTATACGATAAAATAAAAAACGAGATAGTTCTTATGTGTCCTTTAATAAAAAGAGAAATCCCTTAGTATTTTTCAACTTATAGAATGGAAATTGTTGGTGGTTGCTCTTACAGATCACTAAAAAAATCCATGAAAGTCTCTTGCGTTAAATGAAAAAAATAATCTCCGTAAAACCTTGGTGTATCCCTATTGATAATTCGTAGATACGGTGTTCCGTTGTATGGAATCAAGGACTGGCTTTGGCACATTCTACCAATTGTGGGGATCATTTTGCTCAGCTGAGATCAACCTATTATATGTGTATGTTCAACGGTTTCTTCATGCCTTTTTTTTTCTTTCCTTTTTTAGTACTAAATCCTGAATTTACAACACACCATAAACCAAATGTAATATGATCGAGCTGTCATACATGACCAAGTAATTTTTCTCTAATAATAGAATCACAAGTAACCAACAACAATAGTAGTAACAATAACGCCTGTTTTCATATGGGAGAGCTTGGATCGTTGAATCTTGATCCACAACTCTATACTATTTTGAGAGATAAATATCTGATATGCACGTGGAGGACACCCAAGATAGGGGCGGAGTAGTAAAGCATATGGATGGGAACACAAAATCATCTCACCCACGTGATTGTTACAATCGAGATATCTACCAAAAAGAAGAGATCGAGACATGTATAAAGTAAGATGTAAATAAACGATGAAGATTAAAGGGAGCGTTGAGAGCATTAAATGAAGGGTCGGACTAGTCAACTAGGGGAAGACCAAGTAGCTAGGGGACGTAACGAGAAAATATATCACATATCGGTTTGGCTGAATGGTATTATCGGGGGAGAGGCCGAGATCAATATGAAAAATGTCACTCGATATTTGTACCATCTGAAATCACATATGGGCTATAAAATGAGACCATATGTTCAAGTTCAAGGCAGACTAAGCAAGAGAGAGAAATACCCATATGTGAGATCAATATTAATCAAACACTTGAGCTTAGATCTTCGTATCAATACTTGTAACCAAATAAATACCATCTTGTATTACTCATAACCAATATTATATTTCCGTGGATGTAGATTTACTTAACAACCAAACTACGTAAATTTATTTATGTCATTATTCTTTACATTATTCACTTATGCTTTCTATATTTGACTCATAAGTTATTAATTTATTTTTTGACGATTAAAAAGGCAAATTTAAATTAAAAGATATCATTCGCTAAAGTGGTAACAACTAACACAAAGCAGAAAACAGGCGAAGCTACAAAACTGTTATTTGACGATAGTAACATTCCAATTACTAATTAGAGTGCTCAAAGTATAACCATCAAAAAGCTTTATAGACAAAACCCAATTATATAGAGTATCTTTTACATAAATGAGAAGTTGTTTCTGGTTTCTTTTCCTTCATGCTTCATATAGACGATCATTTCTTTCCTTATAAACTTTCCACCAAATTGTGAAAGGAAGACATCATATCTTTTTAACCCTTGAGCTGGTCTTCTTATTTGGACACTCCCAAAGAGTTTTTTTAACACTGTATGCGAAAACCCGGTTCACACCGAAACTATCTAAAAATAACTTCATAACTTTGTGATCTACGTGGAATGTAAGAAGAGATGCGCTTATTAGTATCTTAGTCGACAGTATAAAAAACACAGATATCTGTATTATTATTATGTGGTTAGATCTACAAATATTGGGTTGTAGGAATTTATGCAACTAGAAATATATTTTAAAATTATTCTTGAAACCACCTCCTTCCAAGGATGAATGGCGAAAAGATGGTAGAAGTGAATCGTTCCTGTTCGAAAAATATGAACTCGCAGGAAAAATTCTCGGAGCTCATGTGCTTGCCGGAAACGATATTCACCAAATTTGGAAGAAACAAAGATCAGACCGTGACCCAAACTTAAAAACCCCATTGCATAAATATTATAAGATCCAAAAACAAAAGACGCGTGACAGCTATAATGAACCCACGGATAAAAGCCGTTGGATGTTCATCTCATCCTTTATATCAGATTATATAGATTTTTCAATATCTTCTCAATATCTTATTCCAAAAACATCCTTATTTTTCTACTTATTCTAAACTAGACCCTCTTTCTTTTAATGTTGTCGATTCACGAGTAGGGAGAGATATTATTTTAACATATTCTAATATTGTATTTCTTATTTTGAAAGGAGCAGAGAAGGCCGTAGAAAGGATAGACAGTGGAAGGCTAGAAAAACTACATTAGACAACCACAGACCATTATTTATTTTCTTTATATTTTTTTTGCTTTTATTTTGTGTTCATCTTTAAATTCTGAAAACTATTCGTTCTGCTTTTTTCTTTTTTAGAATAAGATTTCTTAGAATTTTATACGGGGCTTGTTCTGTTAGAATTAAAAATGGATTTGTTACTTAAAATTAATTTTGTTACTTAATATATCTTAAAGGGACCTAGGGTCACTAGTCCAAACTTGGGGTGGAAACATCAAGCCATCCATTTTCACTTTTTATTGAATGAGAAACCTTTGGTTTGTTCCATATTGGGCAAACCAAGAAGGAAGTTTATCCTTATTACCACAAACGTTCTATATAAGGAAAAAGAACTAGTGGATTGGATATGGACTTAGGAAATGGACTAGTGGGCAAATGCACACATGTGCGGCGCTTCACATCGAAGCACCGCGGGTTTGCTGAGCTTGCGGGTGCTTTTGCGCGAGCCTTGGCGTGACCCTTGGCGCGACCATTGGCGTGAGCCTTGCGTGTGCCTGCGAGTGCATACGTGTACCCATCAAAGATCCAACGTTTTTATATTTTAATTCTATACATTAAATATTTGACCGTTTTGTATCCCCCGTTCAAGTTGCCTAAAGTAAGAAAAATAAAATGAATATGTGGAACTGGATTAATGGAAACTGTTGTAATTGTTGTGATTTTTTTTATTAAATCAGGTTTAATAAACAAAATCTTTTAATTAAATATCTCGAATTAAATATGTTGAATTAAATGAATTTTGACCGTTTGAAAAAATCAACAGTCTTCTTCTTCTTTAAAAGAAAAACAAAAGTCAGATTTTTCAATTACCCCAGCCGCAGCCACTGACCTGACGACTTTTCCCCTCTTCCTACTTTGTATGCGCACTAGTTTATTTTTTATCTTCTTTTACTGTTAAGTTCACAACGGGCCAACGAGTTTTGCTAACTGGGTTGGTATCAGGTGGTTTTATCCTGGATTCGATTTGTCATCTCTAAAGGTATAGCAACACTTTTCTAAAGGTGTACCTGACAAATATCAAGTTAAGGGCAGTCTGTTGAACATGCGACTCCATCTCTCTGTGCTTGTGTGATTGTCTGAAGTGTGCTATCTGTTCTAACCCTTAACTATTTTCAAGCTTCTGTTTGGTTTGTTCACTGTTACAGGAATATTCTCCAACATTCTTAACTCGATATCTTGTTTAATTTCAAAATTTTACTTCTGTAACAGAGGTGAAGACTGATGTTGACAGACCTCAAAAATTTTCTGGAAATGACTTCAAGAGATGGCAGTCAAAAATGTTATTTTTCCTGAGTTTCCACATGCTAGATGATATGGTTCTGAAGCCGTTTGATGAGTCTCTGAATGAACCTGAAAAATTACATGACTTAGAAAGTTGGAAGAGAAGTAATTATATGGCCAAAAATCATATCTTAAACTGCCTAGAAGATGCTTTATATGATTTTTACAATGCTAAGGATAATTTTAATGCTTACAATTTATGGACTGCACTACAAGATAAATGTGAAGCAGAAACAACAGAAAGTAAAAAATTCCCGGTTGCACGTTTTCTGGAATATAAAATGATGAATGATAAATCAGTGGTTGATCAGTTTCTGGAGCTGCAAAAAATTATTAATGAAATAATTGCTGAAGGAATGGTTATTGACGAAACATTTCAAGTTTTTGTTGTTATTGAAAAATTGCCAAATTCCTGGGCTGAATACAAGAGAAGACTAAGGCATGAAAGTGGTGAAATTTCCATGGTAGAATTGGGCAAGAAAATCCAAGTTGAAGAATTGATGTGTCCAAAGGACAAGAATGTTTCTTCTGCAAGAGACATGTCAAACAAAGCTCACGTTATCGAACACAAATTTGTTAATCTAAGTCTGGACCACAACAAGCGCAAGCCTGGCCCGCAAAGAAAATGTAACTTTCAAACACCAAAATCTGCTATTGGTAAAATTAAGGGAGCATGTTATGTTTGTGGTGTGTCTGGCCATATGGCAATTCATTGTAGAAAACGCAAAGATGCGAATTTTAAGAAAACAAATGTAAATTAGTTGAAAGTAGTAAAAATGAGTTTTCTGGCACGGTGTCTGAGGTTAACTTAGTTACCAATGTGAGAGACTGGTGGGTAGACTCTGGAGCTACCAAACATGTCTGCGGAAGTAAAGACATGTTCACCTCCTATCAGACGGTAGGAGAAGGAGAAAAACTCTATATGGGTAATTCATCTGCAGCACAGGTTGCAGGAAAAGGAAAAATTTCGCTGAAGCTCTCTTCTGGGAAAATCCTCACATTGAATGAAGTTTTACACGTACCAGACATCTGCAAGAATCCCGTTTCAAGTGGTGTGCTAGATGATAAGGGCTTTAAGATTGTATTTGAGTCTGGGAAAGTGATTATCACTAAGGGAAAGGATTTTGTGGGAAAGGGCTATAAGGCTGAAGGCCTATACAAATTATCTGTAACCTCTGTTGAAGTTAATAAAATTGATTCTTCTTATGTTGTTGTCTCATTGAATATCTGGCATGATAGACTTGGTCATGTAAATTATAAATCAATGAACAAATTGGAAAACTATGGCTGCATTCCAAAATTAAATTTGGAATATGAACATAAATGTGAAGTTTGTGTAGAATCAAAATATGCAAAGAAACCCTTTAAGAAAAATGTCCACAGAAATTCTAATCCCTTAGAGTTAATTCACTCAGACTTAGTTGATATGAAATCAATCCAAACCAGAGGTGGTAAAAAATAGTTTGTCACTTTCATAGATGATTGTACTAGATACTGTCATATTTACTTGCTTAAAGGAAAAGATGATGCTTTAGAAGCATTTAAATTATATAAATTAGAAGTAGAAAACCAATTGAACACCACAATTAAAACCATTAGATCTGACCGTGGATGTGAATATGTAATCCCTATAGGAGACTTTTGTGCACAACATGGCATTATTCATGAGGTAACTCCTCCTTATTCACCACAATCTAATGGAGTGGATGAACGGAAATACAGAACCCTTAAGGAGATGATGAATTCCATGTTAATCAGTTCAGGACTACCGGCGAACTTGTGGGGGGAGGCCGTCCTCTCAGCTTGCTATATCCTGAACAGAGTGCCCCTTAAAGGATCAGTCAAATCACCGTATGAATTATGGAAAGGCAAACAGCCCTCTTATGGATACCTCAAAGTGTGGGGGTGTTTAGCCAAGGTCTCTATTCCTCCACCTAAGAGGACTAAAATAGGACCTAAAACAGTTGATTGTGTCTTCATAGGATATCCCGAACACACCGCTGCTTATAGGTTTATGGTTGTGAGTTCTGAAAACTCAGAAATTGGTATGAACACCATTATGGAATCTAGGGATGCTACATTTTTTGAAAATGTGTTTCCGTTGAAATCTGAATCTCGCATGATATGTGATGATCCCCTAGATGTCCCTTCTTCTAGCCATATTTTACCGATAGAAGAAGATGAACCTGTTTATGAACCTAGAAGAGGCAAAAGACTTAGAATAGAAAAATCTTTTGGGCCAGACTTCATAACCTGTTTAGTTGAAACTGATCCACAAACCTATAAAGAAGCCATGACTTCATCTGAAGCTCCATGGTGGAAAGAATCCATTATTAGTGAGATAGATTCTATTGTTCAGAATGAAACCTGGGAGATAGTAGATTTACCTCCAGGGTGCAAACCCATAGGCTATAAATGGATCTTCAAGAGAAAACGTAAGGTAGATGGAACTGTGGAAAAGTATAAAGCTAGACTAGTAGCTAAGGGATATAAACAAATAGAAGGTGTAGATTTCTTTTACACTTATTCACCTGTCACTAGAATTACTTCCATTAGGATGCTAATTGCAATCGCTGCAATTCATAACCTAGAAATACATCAAATGGATGTAAAAACTGCGTTCCTAAATGGTGAATTAGATGAAGAAATTTATATGGACCAACCCGAAGGCTTTGTAGTGAAGGGTTATGAAAACAAAGTGTGTAGACTTAAAAAGTCTTTATATGGCTCGAAACAAGCACCGAAACAATGACATGAAAAATTTGATCATGTAATGTTCTCTAGTGGATTTAAAATAAATGAAGCTGAAAAATGTGTGTACAATAAATCTATAAATGATGCATGTGTGATTGTATGCTTGCATGTTGATGATATGCTTATACTAGGTACAACCTTAGAAATCATTAATTCCACTAAGAACATGTTGATTGAGAACTTTGACATGAAAGACTTAGGTCCTGCTGATGTAATCCTAGGGATGAAAATTAGAAAGGAGTCTAATGGATTTAGTCTTAGTCAATCTCATTATGTTGAATCAGTTCTTAAGAAATTTAACCAGTTTGATAGTAAACCAGCAAGTACTCCATTTGACCCTTCTTGCAAACTCAAGAAAAAAAAAGGCAATGGAGTCTCGCAACTTGAATATTCACGTGTCATATGAAGTATGATGTATTTAATGAATTGCACAAGACCAGACATTGCTTATGCTTTCAGTAGACTAAGTAGGTATACCTGTAATCCGGGACATGAGCATTGGGATGCACTTTTCAGAGTGTTGAGGTATCTTAAATACACTTTAAACTACCGTTTGAATTATGAAAGACACCCCATTGTCCTTGAAGGATACTGTGATGCAAGACTGGATAGCAGACTCAGAGGAGTCTAAGTCTACGAGTGGATACGTATTCACTCTAGGATGTGGATCAGTGTCTTGGAAGAGTTCCAAACAAACTTGTACCGCTCGATCCACTATGGAATCCGAGTTTATTGCGTTAGATAAAGCAGGAGAGGAAGCCGCTTGGCTAAGATGCTTTTTAGAAGACATTCCTCTCTGGCATAGGCCTGTGCCAGCTATATCTATACATTGTGATAGTCAAGCTGTAATAGCTAATGCTAAAAACAGCAACTATAACGGAAAATCTATTCATATTAGGAGAAGACACAATTCTCTAAAACAACTAATCTCAACTGGCGTTATTTCTGTTGACTTTGTGAGGTCTAAGGAGAATATCGCGGACCCTTTGACGAAAGGCTTGTCCAAGGAGATAGTTAGTAATGCATCGAGGGGGATGGGACTTAAGCTCATAAATTAAAACTTTCCATGAAGGATACTCAACCTTGCTGACTGGAGATCCCAAGATCAAGGTTTTGAATGAGACAACTAATTTATGGCGGGTAAAAATTAAACACTATCAGGGAATTATTTTATCAGTCCCTTCCCTATGGTGTAAAAGTAATAGTGTGACTGCATGTGAGGATGACTTATAGTAAAGTCTTAATGAGTTCTATAGTTTCAATTTAAGATTGAAATGGGGTGTAGCAGTTAACACTCTTGATAGAACTCACCTATCTGAATGAGGAAGTGGGTCGCTTCCTATGAGAATTGAGCTGATTCTCTAGAGCATTCTGAGAAACGGGATATGTCCAGGGCCAAAACGGACACAACGGCGTGAACTTAACAGCACTCTTGAGAGATATCTCGCGTAAGGAGCTATTGATGAATTACACCAAACTATGGCAGTTCAAGACATCGCGTTCACTGTCCATCAAGTAGTTCCGGTACTTCTCACTAAGCAGAGGTTCAATTCCTTATGGACACCTATTGCTTAAGAGGTATTTCTCGTTTTCCGGTTTTTTGATTTATCGCTTTCTTCATTGATGTGGGGGATTGTTAGAATTAAAAATGGATTTGTTACTTAAAATTAATTTTGTTACTTAATATATCTTAAAGGGACCTAGGGTCACTAGTCCAAACTTGGGGTGGAAACATCAAGCCATCCATTTTCACTTCTTAGTGAATGAGAAACCTTTGGTTTGTCCCATATTGGCAAACCAAGGAGGAAGTTTATCCTTATTACCCCAAACGTTCTATATAAGGAAAAAGAACTAGTTGGATATGGACTTAGGAAATGGACTAGTGGGCAAATGCACACATGTGCGGTGCTTCGCATCGAAGCACCGCGGGTTTGCTGAGCTTGCGTGTGCTTTTGCGCGAGCCTTGGCGTGACCATTGGCGTAAGCCTTGCGTGTGCCTGCGAGTGCATACGTGTACCCATCAAAGATCCAACGGTTTTATATTTTAATTCTATACATTAAATATTTGACCGTTTTGTATTTATAAAATTAAATCAGGTTTAATAAACAAAATCTTTTAATTAAATATCTCGAATTAAATATGTTGAATTAAATGAATTTTGACCGTTTGAAAAATCAACAGTCTTCTTCTTCTTTAAAAGAAAAACAAAAGTCATTTTTCAATTACCTCAATCGCAGCCACTGACCTGACAACTTTTCCCCTCTTCCTACTTTGTATGCGCACTAGTTTATTTTTTTTATCTTCTTTTACTGTTAAGTTCACAACGGGCCAACGAGTTTTGCTAACTGGGTTGTTATCATGTGGTTTTATCCTGGATTCGATTTGTCATCTCTAAAGGTATAGCAACACTTTTCTAAAGGTGTACCTGACAAATATCGAGTTAAGGGCAGTCTGTTGAACATGCGACTCCATCTCTCTGTGCTTGTGTGATTGTCTGAAGTGTGCTATCTGTTCCAACCCTTAACTATTTTCAAGCTTCTGTTTGGTTTGTTCACTGTTACAGGAATATTCTCCAACATGTTCTTGCAAAGATTACTGGTAATGGGTTGCAAGAACACTGTACTACATTGTTACCTTCTTCTATTTAAAATTTACAATGCCAGTTTTGTGAAATATGTTTCAAAATAAAAATAAAATGTTTTGCAAGAACACTGTACTACATTGTTTCAAAATATGTTTGAAGAACACCGTTTCTTAGCTGCAGATTAGATGTGCATTTTACTGCCAAATACTAGCAAGAAATCTATGCTTCAATTACTTGGTTAGTGGCAAGAGAGATTGAAATGATGTATCACCTGATATTTTCCGTCCACCAAAGGTGATTTTTAATGGATGCCAAGCTTGGTGTCTGAGCATTTGCTCCCAAAAGTTGCAAAGCATGACAGACTGATTGGCAACTAGATCCGCAGAAGATGAGATACAAATGCCTTTCAATGCTTTACCAAACTGTTTCGCATCTAATTCCCCCATTCTCTTCACCTAAATTGAACTCTTAGAATTTGCACTCAGTCCGCTTCCTTGTTTCTACATGAACGAAGGTAGCAAGCTAACTTGCATTTCATCAACTTTGTACCTTCTTTCAATCTATTCACTTCATCAGCTTGCTTCTTTAATGAAGCTACCTTAGTTTGAGGCTTTTCTACCTCAACCTCAATTAGTTCCACTTCGGTTTGCAATTCAGTTTTTTAATCAAGTTGTTTCTCTGATTCACTTAGCCTTGGCCTTTTGTAATCAACTATTCGTACTACACTAATTTTCCCCGAGTTAACCTTATTGATCTTGTTGAATTGAAAATTTTAATTAAATAATAAAACTCAGTTTCTTATATTGATCTGTGGAATCCCCAAAAAGCTTCAAATCTTGATAAAGTATCTCGGAAAACGTTTCTTTTAAAGTTATTTAATATTTAAAGAAAAGTGTGAAAGAGATAGAAATATGACAATAACACTTGCAGTAGAGAGACAAGAGTCCGAGGAGGAAGAGTACTTTTCATTTTCAAATTACATAAAATTAGTGATAAATAACCGAGATGAGTTTGCCTGTTATATAAAAACTCCTCCCATATTTTTTTGTTAAAAATAAAAACTATTTGGAAAATAATAAATTCGGAAATCCCATTTCTTTTAATAAATGTTAATTTTAGTTTTTAGTTTTTAGTTTTTTTTTTTAATTTCTAAAAGTACCCTTTCATATATATAATAACCGTTTTAAAAGGAAACAAAATTTCCTCCCATATTCTCTTCTTCTCTTCCAAAACATCTTCTGCTCTTTGTCTGTTTTTCGAAGAAAATTTTCTGATTTTTATTTCGATTTGTGTTTCAGGCATTTTCTCTTCTTCTCTTCTTCTCAATCACTAAAACCAAATCTTCTCTTCTTCTCAATCTTCTCCAAAAACGCAGCTCTCTTCGTTTAATTTGAGGAACAGAACACTAAACCTAGTTCTCTTCGTTTTTGTTTCAGTTTTATCGAAGTACAGAAGACATAAACTCAGCTTCAGATTTTGTTTTTGTTATAGTTTAATCGAAGAACATCCTTTTTGTTTCAGTTTAATCGAACATCAGAAGACAAAAACTCATCAGATCTTGTTTTAATCGAAGAACAGAACACTAGTTACTAGTAGTTGAATCAACAATCAGGTAATTTTGATCTTTATGATTTTGTTTGTGTTTTAATTTTTGAGTTTATATTTGTAAATTGATCATATTCTTATTCTGCTGAAGCATTTGTTTTAGTTGTTGAATACGAGTTTAGTTCTTTGTTGTTCTCATTCATCTGATACCAAAATTCAATTTTAATTTTAGAGTTTATGTTGATTATGAAACTCCGATCTATTTGTTTTTATGATTTCTTTTTGTTGATTTTCTTATTCAAGTCTATTGAATTTTATTATGATGTTGTTGTTGTTGATATTCTTACTACTGAAACCTTTTTTAGTTTCATACTTTTGTCCTGTAGATTAACAAATATGTTCTTGTTGTTTATGTTCTTATTCAAAAATATGTTGTTGTTGTTGTTGATATTCTACTACTGAAACCTTTTTTGGTTTCATAATTTTATCTTGTAGATTAACAAATCTGTTGTTGTTGTTTATGTTGTTATTCAAAAATATGTTGTTGTTGTTGTTGATATTCTTACTACTGAAACCTTTTTTGGTTTCATACTTTTGTCTTGTAGATTAACAAATCTGTTGTTGTTGTTTATGTTCTTATTCAAAAATATGTTGTTGTTGTTGTTGATATTCTTACTACTGAAACCTTTTTTGGTTTCATACTTTTATCCTGTAGGTTAACAAATCTGTTCTTGTTGTTTATGTTGTTATTCAAAAATATGTTGTTGTTGTTGTTGATATTCTTACTACTGAAACCTTTTTTGGTTTCACACTTTTTTTTGTAGATTATGGAATCTGTTCTTATGGTTATATGTCACAAAGATGATACATTATCGTTTCGTATTGGTCTACAAGCATCTATTTTTGATTTGAAGGGTAGTATATGTTCAAGGTGGTGTCAATTCTTTGTTATTTCTATAGAAATTTTCCATATAGTTGGTGATCAGCAAAAGGTTATCAATTGTGATTTTGATCTCCAATCGGTTGTTGTATTTACTGTTTTTAATAAGCTTCCATCTCATGAGTTACACATAAGGGATAGAGATGAGTGTTGTAGTTCTAATTCAGGAACTTCAGTAGTTATACCTTTTGAACAACGACGAAGTTCAGGAATTGTATCTTTTGAGAAGCCACGAAGTTTAAGAATTATACCTTTTGATCATGTAGGACTTACAAATTTAGTTGATTATGATGTCAGTAATAAAGTTAAAGAACCTTTGAAGTCTGCAATTTGGTTAGGAATTTTCAGGGTGTCAAACAGATGTTTACGGGAGGTGTTCAACAAGTTCGTTTTGATTTGTTGAAATATCATGCAGCATCTGGGTATTCATTCAAGATGACAAGGAATGAGAAGTTGAGGATTAGTGCATGTTGTGCTAAGAAGGAAGAAGAGAAATGTGAATGGCATATATATGTTGTTTCTATTGATGGTGTTGTAGGTAGTCCTTTTATTATCAAGGAGTTAAATAAGAAGCACACTTGTTGTGGTGGAGTTGTAAACAGACCACATGTGACGAAGAAATTAATTAGTAGCTTGATTCTTGACTTTCAACACCAACATTCTCTTCATTTACAACACCAACAATCTCTTTACTTGCAGAACCAACATTCTCTTCATTTCCAACACCAACCTGGAGTTCAAGATCAATATACTCTTCAAAAGGAATATCTTCTTCCTTTATGCGTTGTACCAAGCGTTCTTCTTGTTTAGTATATGGATACAAGAATGATCCTTTACGGTGACCCACATTCATCTGCAAAACACAAGGAACATGATGGAACTTCTTTTTATTTCATTTGGAATAAGGTGTAATTAAATAAAGAATGAAACTTTTTTATTGAAGCAAAAAAAATGATGGAACCTTTTGGTTCCATCATTTTTTTTCATCCGGAATTGTACTGAACAAAAAAAAATGATGAAACCTTTTTTGGTTCCATCATTTTTTTCTTCTGGAATTGTACTGAATCAAAAAAAATGATGAAACCTTTTGGTTCCATCATTTTTTTTCATCTGGAATTGTACTGAACCAAAGAAAATAATGGAACCTTTTTTGGTTCCATCATTTTTTTTCATCTGGAATTGTACTGAAGCAAAAAAAATGATGGTTATTCTTACCTTTGAGAAAATTTCTGGTTTATTGCTAAGATCATCCAAATTGTTCATCACTGCCTTACATATTCCATCTAGGTCCCATGTAGCGAACCTTGCGTACATCTCGGTACCAGCCTGTCTTAAGGTGATGTTTGTCATCTCGGGAAACCAATACTGAAAAAAAGAATACACAAAATTCAAATTAGTAATCAAACTTGGGAAAATGATGAAACCAATTTAGGTTTCATTAATACAGACATTAAGTGAAAAACACCAACATTGTTGGTTTTCAAGCACCAACAGTGAAAATGATGAAACCAAACTGAAGTATGAAACAAATGGAATTGAACCTTTCTTTCTTTTCAACGTAAGTATGAAACCAATGATTTCGAAATAAATGAAACCTAAACCTAACATATGATGAAACCAATACTGCGAAACCAAAAATCGTTGATGCATTTTATTTTGAAACATAAATAATCACTGAGAACAATGAAACTTTGATTTTACCTTTTGTAGGGTCTTGTTTCTTCACTATTTTATTAATTTTTTTCTCGATTCTTCCATCTTTCTTTTTGTCTTGTTTTTTCACCATTTTGATTTTGTTTTGATTTTATGTTGACATTGTTACTGATGATGATGATCAGGACTCACTGAAGCTACTGAGGATGTAGATGAAGATGATATTTATCGACATCAGTTTCCAAATGATTGAAACCAAAAATTGATGAAAGAAATGAGATGAAATGAGATGATGATCACGATTCACTGAAGCTACTGATGATGAAGATGAAGATATATGATCGACAGCAGTTTCCCAAAGATTGAAACCGAAAAAAAATATGAGATGGAACCGAAAGTAATGGGAGAATAGAAAGTTGTTGAAGTGGGTGAAGGGGGTAACAGTTAAAATTGAATAACAGATTTAATGTTCAGGCCGTGTATTGGCTTGGGCTTATAGTTGGGTTTAGTTTATAAGGAAGGGTATTTTAGGGAGATGATAATAAATTGGGTTTTTGTTAACATTTATTTTTATTGGGTTTTTTGTAATATATAGTGACACTTTTAGGCTTATATAACCCACGGCCTGATGACTAAATTATAATGTTAAAGTATGAATAGAAAGAGGGTCTAGTTTAGAATAAGTAAGACATGTAAGGATGTTTTAGGAATAAGATATTGAGAAATCTATATAATCTGATCTAAACTATGAGATGAACATCCAACGGCTTATACCCGCGGGTTCATTTTAGCTGTCACGCGACTCAAAACAAAATTATGAAAACATGTCAGAAAATCCTGAAACTACACCGAGAAGCCGAAACAAAACGAGATCTAAGTAAAACTCGATCAATTTAAACACCCAAAAACATGAAGAACACGTAAAACAAAAATACGACAAACTAAATCTCGATCACCACCGAAATCAGAGTAAAAAACACGCTTAGATTTGGCGGAGAAAATGCCATTGGTAATTAAAACCGTTGTTGCTGCTTTGTTTTGTACATAGATTAAACTATAATTATGATAAAAAGCCCTGAATTCTTCTTTGCGAAAGATCAAATCAGTACCTACACAAACATCTACGTACCAAAGTTGCAAAACTATAATATATAAAAGGAAATAATGTGGGAGTGCTTCCTTTCTTTGGAGTTTGGACCCCAAAACCCTGGAACCAAAATACACGATTTTTCTTACATCAGGTGAAACCCAAAAAGGTAGTTTCCATACTAGGGATGAGCTTCCAGACAATCATAAAACCTCATAGTGAATCCATATAATTGTAGCCCTTTTTTTTAATCAATTCTCCACCGTTACGTTGTATTTCCCTATTTTCAGAGGGATATGGTGAAAAAAAGAAAACTTATGTAGAATGTGAGTGCCAAAAATCTTACATTATCTCTTTTTCCTTCTCTCTCATTTCTTTCATGTGTGTATTATCTCTTCCTCCTTTTCTCTTATTTTTCTTATATGCGCATTTCTCTTCCTTCTTCTCTTTTATTCCAACTCTTGTACGCTTGGCTAACTCCTAGCAGCACGTATTTCCTTCTTTGTTTCTCCTTCTACCCTTTCTACTTCTTTCCTTTTTATGTTCACCTTGGTCTTGGATAAAATCAATATGGCCACGTGGCAGACTTCATCAACACAAAGCAAAATGAGGTGTATCTTCTTCAACACATGGCGAACTGTGATGAATCTTCATCGACACGTGGCGAATCTCTCGACCCGTGGCAGACAATATTGACACGTGACGAGTCAAATGATGAAGCACACACCTTACTAATAGGGACAATTGTGTAATCCAATCATTTTTCTTCCCTTTATAAACAGAAAACTAGGAAAGAGAAAGGGATCTTTGGACTTTTGGCTGAAAGAGAAAGGGACTTTTGGCTGATCATTTCTTCTGTAACCTAAGAGAAAGGGACTTTTGGTTTTCTTCCCAAATTCTACTTTCTGGATCTTCTCCAGAAAATATTCTTGAGAGAGGATGATCTTCAATCCACTGTAATCCCACAATTAATAAGAACCAACAACTCTCATTACCCGTGGATGTAGGCATTTCATTGTCGAACCACGTCAAATCTCTTGTGTGTGTGATTGATTTAAATCCCGTTTACATCGTGTTTGGATCTTTGGTTGTGGGTGATCGTGAATTTGGTGACTACAATAACACCTCAATCCATCACCATGGCTGTAGCTGCTGAAATCAGATTTTCGGTCACTACATAGAGGTTGCGAAATTGATAGAGGGCTTTCCATGTGAAGACAAAATATGGATATTTGAAGGGAAATTTAAAAACCCCTTATCCATGATATTTTCATAATGGCTAAACTACCCCTGATTAGTTAATATTAGTAAAACTAATTAGGTAATAGATTAGGCTAATAATAGTGAATCTAAAATAATCTTATACTTAATCAAATTTTTTCTTCTTTTTGGTTTGGTGGGAAGAAAAAGTAGAAGAAATGAAATAGAAATTTTTTAGGTTTTTTTTTTTAACCCTAGATTTTGATTCACTCAACCACAATAGTCAGGTATACCTAGGGTTGCACAAACCCGACACAACCCGCCAACCCGACCCGTACCCGCCCAAAATTACCCGACCCGCAACCGGCCCGTCCGTGAACGGGTCGGGTGCGGGTGATTTTTTTTAAACCCGTCTTCTGGCGGGTCGGGTGCGGGTGATAGCTCCTCTCACCCGACCCGACCCGCCCACCCGCCATAAAAGAAACTATTCTTTCTTCTCCTGTTAGTCCCAAGTGTTTGCATACGAAAGCATATTCTTTCTTCTCCAACATCAACTTCTTCTCCACCTCCTTCTTCTTCATTATCATCAACCA
>JAJJMC010006585.1:6190478-6275068 GCA_023531435.1 Papaver californicum
TAAACAAAACCCTAGTTTCAATTTTGTGTTTTTGGATGTTGGTTTTGATTTTTACTGATAATTTTGTGTGTGTGTGTGCTTTTTTCTTTTTTCATGTTTGGTTTGGGGATTTTTCTTCGATTAGGAGTTTCAGGAGGTACTGCTTCTGGGAAAACTACAGTTTGTGATTTGATTATTCAACAACTTCATGATCATCGTGTTGTACTTGTTAATCATTTAGTTGTTAAATCATTTAGTAGTTTATGTGCAGATGCATTTGATACTGAACAACTACTTGAGTGTGTTGGCAAACTTAAATGTGGCCAATCTGTTCATGTACCAATATATGATTTTAAGAACCATCGTCGATGTTCTGATTGAATATGTTTGATTAATTTGGTTTTGATGTTTCTGAATCTCTGATTCAGATTTTTAATTGATTTTATGTCTGATGTGTTCATCAATGAAGGTGAAGCTGCACTTTTGATGTTTCTGATTCAGAAAAAGTAGAAAGTTTCTGACCCGCGGTCACCCGCACCCGACCCGCCGTAAAGTCGGGTCAGACCCGACTTGACCCGTCCTACCGCGGGTTGGGTGCGGGTGAAAAATCAAATACCCGCCAAATGGCGGGTCGGGTGCAGGTGAGGCCAAACCTGACCCGACCCACCCGATGTGCAGCCCTAGGTATACCTCTAACTTAAACTCTTGGTCTTTTTATGGTTCAAATTTGATGAAATTACGTAAAAAAGTATGATTTTTTTTTGTGATTCAGGCAACATTACGGTTGGGTTTTCAGCATCGTACCCAACCGTAACTAACAATTACGGTTAGGTGTTCATCCTTATCTAACCGTAACCGTATTTTCATGGAACAATCTATCGTAACATTTTTACGGTTGGGTTTTAGCATAGGACCCAACCGTAACTAATCTTCAAAAAAAAATCCTATCCGGGATAATTTACGGTTGGGATTTGACAAAAAAAACCAACCGTATATACCAATTTTAGTTTAACATAGAGGTCTATACGGTTGGTTACGGTCCTACAGACCTAACCGTAAATCTGTCAACCGATTTCAGCCAATATTTACGGTTGGGTTTGGACTTCCCAACCCAACCGTAAAACATCCTTTGGAGCATTGAGTTTGAGGTCAAATTGGGATTTAAAAATTAAAATTTTAAACTTATTCAATCATTTTAACTAGATTGAAGGTAAATTAAGTCATTCAAACAAACAAAAACCAAAACAACACAAGTTCTAGAATACAATTTTTAATGATCCATGAATATTTACGGTTGAGTTTGGACTTTCCAACCCAACCGTAAAATTGATATCCATATTTACGGTTGGGTTTTGGCTGAAAACCCAACCGTAAGTCTGGCATGAAAAAAATGTCAGTTTTACGGTTGGGTTTTGACTCAATAACCCAACCTTAACTCTGGGAATTATAATACTGATAGTTTTACGGTTGGGTATGGACTTGCGAATCCAACCGTAAATAATCAGTTGTTTTGTTTTTTGAATTGATTTCTCCTTTGCTTGGTTTTCAACTTGAAATTTTTGTAAACAAAACATGAAATTTAGCTAGACCAATTTAAGATAAAAACTTTCTCATACATTTTAACTAAATTGAGATATGAATATTGTCGCAAGAACTTATAATCCACCCACAAAAAAACCCTAAGTTTGATGCAATTGTTATAATCAACGTAGAGTTAGGGAGAAGGAGGAGGGGTATGTCGATCACCACCCCGAACTCTTTTTTTGCTCGTGCTACAACGAGTACGAGTACCAGCACGACTGCCACGAGTACGACCGCTAACACGAACGCCACGAGTACGAGCACCACCTTGCACATCCTCGGCTTCATCATGTGTCTCTTCGTCACTAGGTTGCGGCTCTCTTCGGCTAGTAGTCGCATCTCTTGTACCGGCTCTACTCATCTTTAAGCTTCGCACCGTCTCATCTTCGTTTGATTCATGAAGCTTCCTCATTTTGGATTGCAGGTTCTTTAGTTGCTCAAACGTCATCACATCACCTCTACTTAGGCATGGAGTCATAGACTCTGCCAATGCAAGTGCTTTCTTTTTGAAGTTATTTTTCTATTCACATATGAAAATAAATGTTGGTTGAGTCTTTAGTAATAAATCTTAACAACATTAATAACATAAGTAATTTACGTACCAAATTGAAATATGCATTTTTCCAAACATCAATGGTACCATCTCCTGTGTTGTTTCCTTGACCCATTTGAAGTATTCTCATAGATTCTGGATCAATATTAATCACATTTGGATTACCAAAATGGCGATACCAATCCATGTAATCTTCTACGGCCTCTTTTGTGCCCGGAGATCGATTTACCTCCTCCCTTTGGATTTGGTATTCCGGTTGATGGCAGTTGTTCCAAACCGCGACCGAAGGCGTTGGGATGTAGTTGAGCACGATGCTTGGGCCTTCGATCATGGAGCCATTCACACAATTTAAAGGTTTCGATTGTTACCTTGGTTTGGACATAGCCATATTGGCGGAGAGTTCGACGAGGGTTGCACATCACGAACCCAAACGGATGGTACAAAGGCCTGTTGTAGCCTGACACGTCCGATAATTGACGTAAATCTTCTACTACTCCATCATCATCTATGTCAATCTTCACATAAGGATCAAACACCACATCTTCTACGGTGAAAGCATAAATTTCACTTCTCTTCTTTGCTATCTGCACTTCTTTATGCTTTGACTGAGTACCGGTGAATCTGAATTTCTTTCCTATAGGTCTAGTAAAATCACCGCTCCACTCCGTCTTAGGAGCCAGGCTCGGAAAGTGATCATAGACCCATGCCTATGAAGATAATAAATATTAATATAAGATAATGCGAAAAAAAATGAATTTAAACATTGAAATTCCAACACTAAATTACCTGAAGAAGACCAGTATTCCCGGCAATCTCAGTACCTCTAACCCTCAAAGCTTTTCTAAAGTTGGAAAGTAGGTAAGCGAGGGTGGCAGTTCCCCACGAATACTCATGCGTCTTCTGGAGATCCGTCAACCACTGTAGAAAGTGAGCGTTGACCCTATTTCCTGAGTTGTCAGTGAATAAGATGGTACCAAGCATATATAGCAGATACGCCCTGGCTGTACGCATAGCTCTAGTTTCATCTATGACGACCCCATCCTTTTCCAATTGGAGGGTTCCTCCAAACTTCTCTCTCAGACTACGCAACAAGATCTTCTTGGTCATACCTAAACCTTTCTTCGTTGCTGCACCCGGTTTATCTCCAACAGCCAATTTAAACTCTAACTCGGCTTCTGTCTTCTCCCATCCAAGTGTATCTTTGACAAGGACACAGAGATGACTCGAAGACATGTTGTTGTCAAAATCTTCATACACGAATTTTCCTTCAACTTGTAAGCCAAGAATTGACTTGACATCATCCGTCGTTATTGTCATCTCGCCGAATGGGAGATGAAACGTATCGGTTTCAGGCCAATAACGTTCCCTGAAGGCTGTGCAGGTAACACTCTCATATTCCAACATAGAATTGGTAATTCCGGGAGCTAACCCTGTACCATTTATGAGAACTTGGACGACCATACATTCTTCAGCTAACGGCCAATGTTGAGCCTATTGACGAACCAATTTCTTCACGGCCTGTGTATGATCATACAAAGAATAAAAAAACAATCTTTTTTAACTTGAAGTTACAAAAACGGAAATTTAACAAAACAAGAGAAGTTTTTAGATTAATACCCTAGTCTCAGCAACTTTGGCAGCCCATGAATGCAGATAACCAAATAATACTGCAGACCTGTCTGGGTCCTCACCCCAAGGTCTTCCATTTTTCTTCTTAGGCAATAACACGTCTTTGCCTTTGGGAAATGCTTGCCTTTCGGTTCTGGCTGCTTCCTTGGCTTTTTTTCCTTCACTTGGGTTGAGTAAAGGCAACAATAATTTATTTACCTTTGCCTTGATCGACAAAGTGTTCTCCGTCCGTCTTTTCTTCATCACAATGTTCCTCTTGTGGTGGTTCTCTAATCACAAACACACCTTCATTGAACACCGGTATATCTTCGAAGTCTTGGAAAACATTATCTTCCTCTTGAGGTAGTACTTCTTGAGTAGAGCTATCACCCCCTACCTCAAAAGTCTTATTCTTCTTATCGTTCTTTCTCAAGCCTCTATTATCTACCCCTAAATGAACTCCGTGGCAAGGGGTTGGAGTGTGATCAATTGGTGTTAAATTATTACACCTCTTCTTCTTGAGTTTTGCTCTATCCTTATTCCTACAACATACAAGCAATACAAGTTAGATAATTTACAAAACAGTTCAACACAAGCAATCAATCAAAAATTTGAAAATTCAGAACTCTTTACGGTTGGGTTATACATATCGAACCCAACCATAAATAATCAACAACAAGAAGTTAACCTACACGTGAGACTTTACGGTTGGGATTTGACAATCCGACCCAACCGTAAATAATCATCAACAAAAAATTTGAACTAACCAGGAGAATTTACGGTTGGGAATTGACAATCGAACCCAACCGTAAATAATCCTCAACACAAAAAATTTGACATATGCAGAATGATTTACGGTTGGCAATTAGAATCAAACCCAACCGTAAGAAAAAAAAATTTCTTTGGGTGCAAAATTGTTTACGGTTGGGTTCAAAATATCACCTTCATCTCCTTCATTTTATTTACGGTTGAGTATTTTAGTAATCCAAACGTAAAATTTAAAAGAAACCAGTTACGGTTGAGTTTTCCAATCGAACCCAACCGTAAATATTTCTGGAAACCTATTTTTTTTACAACTCCATCAATCAAACAAGAAAATCAATCACTTTAGGGCTCTAAAAATAACATGGGTTTTGTTGAATACCTTATATACACCATTTGTTGTGGTTTCGGAGTTTGATTTTGATCATCACCACTGATATGTTCTTCAATCTCTTGATTAGGTTGTAAAGTTTGATTTTGATTGTCATCACTACTACCTTCTACACCTTTAGTATGATTCTTCATTACGAACTTTAGAGTTTAATCGACGAAGAATTTTTCGAATCGACGAGGAATTTCGATGGAGAAAAAAAATTGAAATGGAGAAGGATGATATACGGTTGGGTTGGAGAAGAAAGGGTTTGAATTGAAATGAAAATGTATTAGATTAGAAAGGTTTTATTTTGTTTAGATTTTAATAGATTGAAGGGTAATATGAACATTTAACATAGCCCCTAGGATACCCCCTAATGAATTATGTAGTCACCCTGAATCCTAAGGGAGCCCCTCCATCAAGGTAGCAGCCCCTACGTAAGCTTTCAAAAAAATGAAACCGCCTATGTTGTGGTTGCTTTTACTGACCACTTACAAAAATCCATGGAAGTCTCTTGCTTTACATAAAGAAATAAAATCTCCGTAAAACGTTAGAGTCTGTTCGGGAGTTTAGAAATATAATAACATATCCAAAAATAATTTATCTTAATTTAATTTATGATGATTTTAAGATCGACCAGTTTTAATGTTGTTTGTCTAATATTTTATTCTATTATAGGTTAATTTAATTTATGGTTGTTAAAAAAATAAACAAAAAATAAAACTATGTATTAACGGTTTTGAGTATAAAAATATTTAAAATAAATTAGTTAGTTATTAAATTTAGAAAACATAACCGAAAAAATAAGGTATTATAGGTTTTACATGGAATACCAAAACTCTATTTTTTTAACCTCTAAAATTTAGGTAGGATATATTATTTTTATCTTCAGATAAGATATAACCCACACAAATACATTATTACAGTTATTTCAAAGATAACCCAACCTAAATTGGGATATCCACGCTGCTTAACTCGGCCTTAGCGTATCCCTATTGATCCTTTCTACGGTGTTCGTTGTATGGAATCGGGGGCCGATTTTGCCACGTTTTATCCATTGTGGGGATCATTTCACTCGACTGAACTCAACCTTTTATATTTGTACTTTCAATGATTCCACATGCCCTAACCAATAAACAATGTGGCCACATTCCCATTTTTAGCAGGGTTGTCATTTGACGCTTTCGCTGCTGCCCGAAGTTTGAAAAACGACCTTTATTTTCTTTTTGAAAAACGGTTATTAAAACGATCATATCAATATATCGTGTTCATGAGGACCGCTGATACCCTTTTTTATATAATATAATTTAATAACAAATAATAACATTATTTACGTCCGTTATAATCATTTTTAATACACGTTATAACTATTTTTAATACATGTTAATTTGAAGTTTTTTTTCTGAATATTATTTTAACATGAATTTTTTAAAACATAATCCGTTTTCATGCCCATTACAGATATTTTTATAAAGTTATATTTTTTTTTTCTAAATCTATAATCTAAACTTGTAAGTAGGGCATTTTAACTACGCCCCCTAAAATTTAATCCTCTTATCTAAAATTTAACCCTCTTAAACTGCGCCTCCCAATTACAAATCGTAATTTTAGGCACTCGTTCCGTATAGATGGCCCACTTTTGAGACTTGATTGGCATAAACGTCCCCAACTATTCTTTACACTTAACTTAGTTCAGTCTTCTGAGACACGTGTTTAATTCATTGTAGTACCCTAAATCTTAACCGTGGAGCAGAAAAGGAAGCGTCCAGTTCTGGTTCCTTCCATTAAACCTAATTCTTCTTTGTACATCATCAACAGATAAAAAAAAAATAATCACAAAAATCCAATATGAACAAACCCTAGAAAAATGAAAACGAAGAAATTAAGAAACTGATTCGAAATATATACCGATTTAGTGAGATAAAAACTTGAAGAAATTGATTAAAAAGAGGAAGGATAATATAATTGAATCTTGGATTGAGAAATTAGGGCGGACAGAATGATCAATTAAGGGTGTTTTCATTTGGGGGAATATATGTGGGCGAGAATAGAAATGAGTTTAATGGAACATGAGGTTTCCTCCTCAGTACTTTAGTGATGGTCAGTAGATTTGGTACCGGCAGCGATTTTTGAATAGCCACAATTTCTCCTCATTCTGCATGTGTTATCCTTCACTTTTTTTTTAATTCACATTAATTGGTTTCTTCAGGATCAAAGAAAAAGGTTTGTGAAAAGCATTAGTGAGTTCAGGAATAATTGTTCATGTTGCAGGTAAGATGTGGTTTTACTTGTAAAGTGTATGAAATGCATAGCTAACTCATTGATATTAGTAGATTCAAACTATTCTTGTATATTTTTAATTAATCATTCATGATGTATGTATGTATATAATGCCTACGAAATGTTTGGAGAAATGCTTGAGAGATAGAACGTGAAGTTGAAGGAGACCAATTGAAGGAGTTTCGGCTAGTGGATGATTTATTCATCTCCTGCATCTCTTCTTCCCTCTCGCGAAGACAAAACTTTTCATGAGTGACCAATTAAATGATTTAGAGTCTTGACATTGTTTTGATAGTTAATAAATGATCTTGATAAATTGGGGGAAATGCGTTCTAGTTGTTCTACTTGAATTTGATGTTCTTGATGTTCTTTTTGATTTGGATAGTTTAAAAATAAAGATGAATAACAGCTTGATGGATCACCGTTCATCTGTTTCATAGAGATGATTAACCAGGGTATGTTAACTAAGTTGGTTAGTGTGGGTAAGGGTATTTATGGGTTTGCAAGTATAAAAAGTGGATCAAGTTCTGACCTCTGAATTCACCGTTTTGGGGCTAAAAATTACGTTTTGTAATCCGGGACGTAGTTTAAGAGGATTAAATTTTGGGGACGTAGTTAAAATTATCCTTATAAGTAACTTTTAAAAATAAAAGAATCTGAAAAATAAAAAGTAAATTTTTCTATAACAACGTTGTTAGGTCTATTATAATTGTTTTTATGTATGTTATAATAGTTAAATTGAAATCTCGGATCAGAATTTATTTTTTTTATTATATTTAACCGTTATAATTCTTGTTATAACGGTAAAAACGTAAAAGAAAAGAAAACATTTTTTTCCTAAATAATGCTTTTTGTTGTCTCGAAATGCGTTATAACAGTTACGGCCAGCCGTCAGTCTATCGGGCCGTGACCCGTTTTAAACCGTGCTACAGCGCCATCCAACATTAAAAACTATAGAAAATGTCTGCTTTAATAACCACTGGACAATTTTCAGTCCCTCTGAGCAATAAGTAGTTGAACACTCTTAAATCTTAAATTTATTTTTCCCAGATATTCTGGGGAATCTCAACAAGATGCTACCAACTTAAATCCAAACTTTATTAAGTATAAACTAGATACCAACTTCAACTTCAAACTCTCAAATCCAAAAAAATGGAAAAACAGACATGGGTTTTGTTTCTTCATTTATTCTTACTCATTGCGACTCTTAACAGTTGCACTAGTACTAGTAATAGTGTTAATGGTAGTTTTGAGTTAAACCCAGTTGACCAACAAAAACTAGATAAAGTTAATCACCTCCCTGGACAGTATTTCAATGTTGATTTTGAACATTACTCTGGGTATGTTACAGTCAACGAAGATGCAGGAAGAAATTTCTTTTATTGGTTTGTTGAAGCCAATACAGAACCTTCTTCTAAACCTCTTGTTCTTTGGCTCAATGGAGGTAATTCTTCTTTTACAGATTTCTTTTCTCTTTTCAAGAGTTCTCCAGTTATGGTTTTTTCTTGTTTCTGTTAGCTCAAACCATGTTTTACTGATTGATCCCTTTAACTTTGGTGGTTTTGTTTGAATGTTGTGTTGGATACGACTGGGAAGTTAGGGCTTCTGAGTGTTCTTTCTGGACATTTCCGAAGACATGTCATGTAATTTCTTTAGTATTGCATTGCTTATAATTATTTTGGAACTTTGGTTGTTGGATCTGTGATTGGTACTTTGTACATTAGGGCCTGGATGTTCTTCGGTTGGTTACGGCGAGGCAATGGAGATCGGCCCTTTCCGTGTCAAGGAAGATGGAAAGACAATTTATCTGAATCCTTACTCTTGGAATCGAAGTGAGTAGATTTACCAAAGTTTGTTATGAATCTAAATATAACATATCTTTGACATTGTGCTCTGCAATTTGGGAAACTGACTGAATATCTTTATTAAGTATCCAATGAAGAGCTAAATTTCATGAACTAATAACACATTAATCTTCCCAATGCACCCAGTTCTGATTAAGTTGTAGTTTCAATAATATATGCATGTTGACTAAGTTGTGTTTTCTGCAGTGGCCAATCTTCTGTTCATTGACACTCCAGTTGGAACTGGATATTCCTACTCCAAAAATTCTGATGATTTGTTGGAAAATGGAGATGAGAGGACAGGTGCTGTTTCACTTCATCATCCCTGCTTTCTTGTCGATCCTTTTTAGCGTTATTCTTGACATTTCTTTGTATAATTCTTTTCATACTTAATTTTTCAGCAAATTTCTGTTAATGCAGCCAAGGACAACTTGATATTTCTACAGAAGTGGTTAGAGCGGTTTCCTCAGTACAAAGACACAGAGTTTTACATTGTAGGAGAGAGCTATGCAGGTGATAAATCGTTCTTATACTGTTGACATGTTATGGCTGTTGATGTTGATTATTTTCTTTCTGAGGATAGCTGAGCATGACTGTTTGGTAACTCATTCAACTTGTACTGTATACATGATTACATGTAAAGAGGATTTTTATGATTCGTCAAGTGGATATCCTTACTATTTGATAATGCGGACAGTTATATGGGATTGAGTCTACGGCTAATCCAAATTGGATCACTCACTATTTAAAATGATCCGAATCCTTTGACATTGATGGTTATTTAATAGGAACGGAACTTCGCATGTTAATTAGTCGTTTATAAGGAATGAAATCTGAAAATTGGAAATACGTACAGGGCACTACGTTCCTCAGTTAGCTGAAGCCATTGTGAGGTTCCGTAAATCGACAGGAAATAAATCGATAAATTTGAAGGGAATCATGGTAAATCTCTCCACATATTTCCTTCAGCACTATATCCTTTTGCAATAATGGTAAAATGTTCCGATCATTAATCTTATTAATAGCATTTGTAAATTACAGGTAGGAAACGGTTTGACTGACGACTACTATAATCACTTGGGATCTTTCCAATATATGTGGACCAACGGATTGATATCCGATAACACCTACAACCTTCTGAACACATCTTGTCTCTCTGAATCATTTGAACATGTTTCATCCAAGTGTCAGACGATTCTTGACCAGGCCAGCAAAGAAATGGGTGACATTGACACATACAGCGTGTTTGCTCCTTCTTGCACAGGCACTTCTACTCAATCAAAAATGCTCCTCAAAAGATTGTTTGTAAGTTCTAATTTGATGAAACTATGGTTATTAAGTTTCTTCTCATTACGTGATTTATTTTCAGTCTTGTTCCTGGTACTAGTTAGGATAATGTGTGAGACAAAATGTAATGTGAAAATATTGTGAATCTTGTTTTCAATATACCAATGTAGAAACTTATATCTCTGCAGAAGAAGGTTGGGAAAATCCACGAAGAGTATGACCCATGCATTGAGGCCCACACAACTGCTTATTTTAATCGACCCGAAGTTCAAAAGGCACTTCATGCTGATGCAGCAGGAGTCCCATCTGCATGGGAAACTTGCAAGTATGGCCCATATGATAATATCTGAAACCTATTTATTTTGTTCTTTGTTGGTTGGGTAAAGATGACTACAATGCTGAGAAAATTCAAAGAAAGTTTTATGGACTTTTTCTAAAATTACACATTCTTGGCTATATTTTGAAGGGGCTTTATTGACCAGCACTGGAAGGACTCTGCAACATCAGTGCTACCTATTTATCACAAGCTGATACATTTAGGACTTCGCATCTGGATGCTCAGGTGCTTCAAAACACTTGATGCTGTTTCTTATTGCTAGTTTTCTGCTTTCATGATAGTCAACTTCTGGAATTAGAAGCATGTATATCCATGTAACAAGGACACACCATCTTTAAAACATTGAATTGAAGAAACATTGATGCATTAAATGAGTTTATGTTCCTATTAGCAATTCGTTTTCTTAAATGTAGAATCAATTTTTTTCCTGGCATATATGTAGCTTCTGCATAATCACGAGAATATGAATAGTGTGCTAATGTTCTCTTTCTTTTGGTTTGGGTCAATCAGCGGAGACACTGATTCTCTAGCTTCAGTAACATCCACCCGTTACAATATAAACGCTCTCAAGCTTCCAACAGTCACTCCTTTCCATGCTTGGTATGATGATGGACAGGTATGGTTGTTTTAAATACACTTTCATCCTTTTGTTTTCTCTAGGAGTAGAAATATAATCATAGCGCTCTCCAAAAATTTATGCAGAACATTGATCTTGAAAATATGTTTCCTCTATGGTTCATTTGTACTTCATAAGTATTTCTTATGTCTAGGAAAGTAAACATAAATTTAACAGATAAGAAAGAAGTGATGCATTATAAGTTTTTGATACTTCCTTAGAAACTTATTAATTAGTTTACAAGTTGTGTAAGTGATCTCGCTCGCACAATCTAGGAGTTCTCATGTGAAGTAAACTCTGATAAAAAGACTTATTCCAACTTGAAGATATTATTACTAATTCATCTTCTCCATAGCTTTGTAATTATGTATACCTTTGATTTTGAATGGTGTCGCTCTACTGTTGTTATAATGTGGCTCTATGACCTTTCTTATTTTGCCGGATCCAGGCAATTGCATTTGGTATGCTTATATGCTACACAAATTGGGGCAAGAATAAGTAGACTAGTACTAGTAGTGAAAAAAAGGTCATGAGGTCGAGTTAGACTTGTCCATTTCAAAGATTAGAGTAACCCCCAATATCTGAAGAAGATCAAATAAATGCCACACTACTGCATATACTTCATTCGCATAAACCTAGCAAAAGGAACATGTGCAAGAACTTTGCATAACCCAACAAGCTACATCATATGAAATGTGTCCTTTATAAAAATATATCCATGGATCTATATAAGTCAATAACCAATTCTTATGAATTTAATCTGCTTAATTAACAGGTAGGAGGATGGACTCAAGAGTACAAGGGTCTCACTTTTGTCTCAGTGAGAGGAGCTGGACATGATATCCCAATGTATAAACCTAACCTCGCCTATCCAGTAATCAAAGCTTACTTATCTGGAAGCTCAATGCCAACTCCATCACAACACGCCGATTCATAAGACTTATCATGTTCATGCTATGTGCTTGCTGTATGCATCTATGTACTGTTATCTTACGAGCAAACATTGCTGTGAACAAACGTAGGGAAAACCTATAAGAACAATCTCTGCATAGTGTTGTGATTTTAATATGATTGCTGCAAGTGCACATCTATCTATAAGATAGTATACAAATACAGATTCGTCTACAGAGATTTTTAGAATTGTAAAACCTTTTTTTTTTTAATTAATTTTAGTGCTAACACAATTGATTGGAATAGTAAAATTGTTTAAAATACTAAAAATGGGTTTTGTACTTAATAAAAGAAAATATTAAAATCTAGGATTTCGAGACTCCACCATTTTTTATGCACACTAGAAATAGATAATTATTCTCTATAATTTTTTCCCTAATATCTGAAGACGATTTCAGGACAAAAGGACGTCTTGGAAAATCAAACTTTATAACCATTGAAATTCTAAGAGATTTAATAATTTTTCTTTATTGAATTGCTTGAAATATATATTTTGGGTTAATTGATGTTTGGTACTCAGGTTTTGACCAGATTTAGTCTTTGGTCTAATATTTGTTCATTGTTAGGGCTTGGTACCTGAACTGGACGTTGACCCCGTTGACTAGGTTAAGTCTAATTTTAATTAATTTTGTGTATTTTTTTAATATTATAAATTTACCCTTAGATCCAATGGTTCCTAATAGAATATCCTAAACTAAACCTAAAATCTATCGAAAGAAAATCTCATTTATCTTTCTCTTCTATTCCTCTTCTTTCTGTTCTTCTTCTACTCTTTTTCTACTCTTCTTCTGCTAGTGAAATCGAGAGAGAAAATTGAAGAGTTGAGATTGAGATATGAGAGGAATGATTAAGGGAGTGTTACTGATGTTGATGAAACAAGAAAAGAAGAAGAAATAATTAATTAGAGAAGATTAGAAGTTAGGATTTTTGCGTAAAACGATCAAGGATAAGTTTTAGGTATATAGTATGAAGAAGAAGAAGAAGATTGTAGTGAATTGAAGATTTAATTTCAAAGAAGTATTTGATTTGAGAAGAATCAAGGAACTAGGGTTTCAATGTTCTTTCCCAAATTTTTGATATAAAATTAGGGTTTTGAAATTAAAATTGAATTGAGTTTAGAGGTGGGTTTTATTTAATGAGTTAGTGCTGAATCTTAGACGGGGTTTTATTTCGATTTGAAATAGCAGAGCTGGTGGTAGTGTTGATCTAAAGTGGATTTAAAATTGAAGATGTTGTGAGTTAATAGAAAATTGCAGAGAAGATGGTGAGATGATTTCTGTTGGCTTTGATCGAAGTAGTAAAAGATGGAGAACAAAATTTGAGTTTGTTGTATGGGTTAGTGGTTTCTGTGGTAGGAGTAGTTGTTATTGAAGCAACGAAAGAGGGGAATCAAAAGATTGAGTGGAATGTTAGGAGTTGTGACTGCTAATGAAGTTGCGAACTGGTGGTTTGAGCTATTTAAAGCAGCAGGAAGAATCAAAGGTTTAGGTCACAAACTTGGGTTTGATTATGAACTAGTGCTGGTGAAGATGCAAATGCAGTTTGAGCTCAGTTTCATATCGAGAACAGGCAGAGATAGCGAGAGAATGATGTTATGGGTCTGTGGTTTGAATGTGTTAAATCTTGCAGGGAAGGAGTGATAAAATGGCCGAAATTAGGCCGAAAACAGCCAATTATAGGAGAAACTCTGCCGAAATCAATGGTTACTGTGTAAATATTAGTAGAGAAAGGTATAATTGCAAATTTGCTAAATAATTACATTTTATAAAAATTTATTAATAATTACTAAACAGAAGTTAAGACTTAACCTAGTCAACGGGGGTCAACGTCCACTCCAGGTACCAAGCCCTAACATTGGACAAATGTTAGACCAAAGACTAAAACTGGTCAACCTAAGTACCAAACATCAAATAACCCAAATATTTTAGATGATAAACTCAAGCTAGAGGACATATAAAGAAAAATTACTACCAATATTATACGAGAATATAAGGACCATGGAAAAAAATTATAGAAATAAATTAAATTACCTAGTATACATGATAAGGTTTCCTCTCTAATCCTAGAAAAGAGATTTAACCACTCATGGTAGGAAGAACACAAAAAAATTGATTAAAGATGTAAGTTTATTATTGTGAAAAAAGGACTTACAGTTGATAGACCATGAAAGTATTAAAGAAAGAACTGACCAAATATGCAGCAGAGAAAGGTTGTTCTTTGGTGCACTAAATAAGGACAGACTTGATGTGTATTAGGAGACGAAGTTGTCGCTGGGACTGTAGCAATTTTGTTGCGAAAGCCTTTGAAAAAATGTTACTAAATCCTTAATATGAAAGTTTTGGCCACACCAACAACAACAGTTTGAGCTATTGTAACAGTTTCTTCATCTTCTTCCTCGGACTGGTTTTTGAAAACTTTCTGATATTTTTTTCTTTTCTCTTCAATCTGTCGTTCCCCCTCCCGATTCCAGCCTCTCCTATTTATACTAGGACACTATCCCATCTTCCAAATCTCGCTTTGAATGAGAATATCTTCTCGAATCATCAAAAATTCTTTCTCGATCTCAGATATAAACTTTTGGGAAGAAAATAATTTGTTTATTCTTCAAAAAAAAACTCGATAATTTTGTTTCCTTGTTTATCTCTCACAACTTCTAACATTTTGGAAACAAAATCATGGAAAAATCCCGAGTTTCCTGATAAAACTTTTCTCTTTCCTGTTTTAACATAAGACCGATATATCACGAGATTTTCTTGTTTGTTTTCAATTGTTTCACTTGTACAAAACCCCCCTAATAAGGCAAGAAGATTTTCTTATCTTAAAATCCCTTAAAGATGTCCAAATCATGTTCGCAACTTTCTCAGATGAGAGAATATCCTTTCCCGCCAGGCTTTTCAAATTTAAAGAAGTGGGTGCCTTGATCCATCTTGCGGGTGCCTTTATAAATTGAGGTGACCTTAGCCAAATTGAGGGTGCCTAACGCTTTTAAAGCCAATTTCTCCATAAATATTTATTCTTCAAAAGTACCTAAAAACATACAAAATATTAATATTAGTACATAAATTGAGGAAAAACAATATAAATATGAGCTCAAATAAGATAAAAAATTATGTCTATCAGATACCTCCAAACTTATATTTTTTGCTAGTCCTCGAGCAAATCTAATATAGGATTCCTAACTCACTGTCGCTGTCATCGCGGTTGCACTTAGCGTGTGCAACAAAGCCTTTAAACCAATAGGCGTCCCTATCAGACGAATTTTAGTCTCGTGAGGGTTTACAAGAGGTGTACCCACAAAACCTTTTACTCCAAACCCTAGCTACTTGTGAATGATTGACTATAGACACTAAACATGCTATTTAGTTGGCAACAAAATTCTTTGGTTATGAGAGGAATTACCCTGCTTTGAATCCAATTGTTGTACACGAGTTTTCCTCAAGCGTACTAAAATGCATATATAAGAAAACAAAACACTACTCAGAAAGTTGTACAATGGACCACGATACTCAGGATCTTCATTTACATTTATTTAGTTCTTTATTTTGTACGTATTTAATGGTTTTTGTTTAGTTTTGCAGTTTATAGGAAATAAAGTTCGATGGACTAAAATGCGTAATTCAGTTCATAAAATGAAGGAAATTAAGTAATGGGCTAAGCCCTAAAGGAAAAACACATGGAGAATTATTTCATTGGACCAATTATTTGGATATGAGAGTGTGAGAAGCATGCTATAACGTGTGTAGAAAGTGTGGAGACCATTTGCTGGATATTAATTATAAAAAGGATATTTGAAGATATTTTGTTTGATGAAATTAAAAGTAACAGTAGTTAGTCCCACTCGAACGACCCGTGCTTGCATACTATCCAATCGATAGCCGCGCACTTGCGGTACACGATTTAAATCTCAACATGTTTTTGGCGTCGCTGCTGGGGACTAAACATTGTTATTTTTAGTTTCTGTTAAATTTGTATATATTAGGATTATGATAATTATTTTATTTATTTTATTTTATTTTATTTATTTTATTTTATTTTATTTTTTTATTTCTAGATTTTACGCTGGGTATCTTTTTATTTTTGGTGTGCAGGTTTGATTTGACATTAAAAGTGGAGAATAAGATTTGCCTACTAAAAGGTAAGTAAGATATTCCAAGATTCTTTTAGTTTTTATTTGGTATATATTATTTTATTTTTTATAAATAAGTAAATCAGATTTTTACTTTTTAGTTAGTTTTTTTTTTTTTTGTTATTTTTTTATTTTATATATAAAAAATAAAAGTAAAACCCACTTTGCATATCATTTGCATCGTACGGTACCGATTATTAGGAAAACACGTGGAATAGTACACTGAACCCTCTGGGCGTTATCAGTCGAAATTCCATAAGCCTTAACCTTGTACCTTTGATCAGTCTTTGACTGTAGGTATATTTTGCTAAGGTAACCTGAGATTACCTATTTTAGTCGAACCTACATTTGTACGTGCACTTTAAATAAAATAATGATAATAATATATCGAACTGCTATTATGAGGACCAATATAATGCATATCGATCTGAATTCCAAAATGGACAATATCCTTATTATGACCATAGTGTGGATAATACTTGTGACCACTACCAACCCTCTGGAGGTTATAGTTCAGACCATGGTGATCCCAATTACTATTCGCATGTGCACCAGTTATATGAACCGAAAAATGAGCAATATTGTAATGAGTATAATGTGTGTTCTCCGTCTTTGGAGGATTTAATTAAACAGTTGATACCTAACACTTCTTACGATGTTAGTCTGTCTTTAGAAGATTCACTCAAGCAGTTGAATGAAAATTCACAAAGGAGAGACTTAGTGTGGGAACAAATTCATGATACCTTTAAAGAAATCGAAGATGAACGGTCAGCTGTTAGTATTGATCCAAGTGAATTTAATTGCCAATATAGTGTTTTCAATTTTATCCTTGACAATATCGATAAATATTTACCTAATATAGAGGACGAGGTTAGAATAAGAGACACTACTTGTCTAAATAATTTTGTCTAAAATGAAATTCAGGTGTTAGAAACCCATCATCTTGTTGATGTGGTTTACCCGGACCATAATACCGTAATTGATTTTGTTTTCCCACCAAACACTCAAATGTGGTAACGTATGAATTTCAAATGTGTCAATTCATAAATTTTGGAACTAAACCCAAATATTTTAGGAAATTAGAATCGACTTTAAAAATGACCACCAATTTCGTATATTCCATTGTGGTCAACTTTGTGAGTCAAATCGTATTGACTTTAAAGATCCGCGATTATTTCGATTATTTTATATGATTCGTAAATTTTGACTAATCCTTTCTTGGTCTGGATGAAGACTTTAAACTTAGCGTTATATGGGAGGCAACCCATATGCTTTTGGTACACAATACTGGTAATATCTTTCCCATTCTCTTTTACTTTGCTCGATTATCCTCTTTGTTCATGTTTTTATTCTTTATCTTTAGAACATCGAGGACTGTGTTCAATTTAAGTTTGGGGGTAAGCGAGAAAAATTTAAAAAATTTAGTTGTACCAAAAAATCCAAAATTTAGAAACTTGTGAACAATTCAGGATAACACTAACCATTCTAAGTAGATGGAAACAAAATTCTTGACTATAGGAGTTGAGGGACCCAACTAAATGGTCTATTCATAAAAGGACAAAGCTCAGGTGTTAGAAATAACATGATAGTCGTTACCATATCTCGGAATCATCATAATCATATCACCTTATGTTTTTATTTTTGCAATTTTGTGTTTCTCTAAGTGATTTGGTGGGGCTCTAGCATCGAATTATTATCGACGTTGGGATAAAGTAGAGTGATTGAGATCAAGTCCCATTATTGTATTTTATTTAGAAAAAAAAGAAACAAAAATATATGAACAAAAAAAGACAAAAAGACAAAAATAAGTGAATAATTATTTTATTTTCAATAAATCGACCGCTAGGGCCCTTGTATATACCAGCTGAGTCGATATTAGTATAAGGATTAAGACCAGTGAGAGCGTATCTCAATCCATTAGAATTCATCCTGATACTGACCTTCAGACAGATATGGGAAACACCGTTCACCTTATTCAACATGTGCAAACTTCATCTCCATATCCATCTTATAAATCTATTCATGTGATTGAACTTTGATAGACCCTGAGTATTGTGGTCCATTATACGACTTTCTGAGTAGTGCTTTGTTTTCTCATATATGAATTTTAGTACGCTTGAGTGAAAACTCGTGTACAACAATTGGACTCATAACAGGGTAATTCCTCCCATAACAAAAGAATTTTGTAGCCAACTAAATAGCATGTCTAATGTCTACTCTCAATCGTTCACAAATAGATAAGGTTTGGAGTAAAAGATTTTATGGGTATATCTCTTGTAAACCCTCATGAGACAAAACTCGTTCACTAAGGCTACTTAGGGTTTAAAGGCTTGTTACACATGCTAAGTGTGGTCGCGGTTCCTGCGAAAGTGAGTTATGATTTTTATTTCTAGATTATTTTTGCTCGAGGACTAGCAAAATGTAGGTTTGGGGGGTATTTGATGAGTGTGTAAACACGTCATTTTTACATCTTAATTTACATTTATTTAGTTCTTTATTTTGTACATATTTAATGGTTTTTGTTTAGTTTTGTAATTTATAGGAAATAAAGCTCGATGGACTAAAATGCGTAATTCAGTTCATAAAATGAAGGAAATTAAGTAATGGGCTAAGCCCTAAAGGAAAAAACATGGAGAATTATTTCATTGGACCAATTATTTGGATATGGGATTGTGGGAAGCATGCTATAACGTGTGTAGAAAGTGTGGAGACCATTTGCTGGATATTAATTATAAAAGGATATTTGAAGATATTTTGTTTGATGAAGAAAATAATCAAAATAAAGATTATAGAAAAAATATTATTCTTTATGGTTGGAGTTAGTAAATAATAATATATTTTCCAAGTAAAGAAAATTGTGACTTCATGATGTGATATTATTCAACACATGACACATTTTAATTGGAGAATTTTGTATTGTCCCGACACGTGGCACATTCTTATTTGATGATGATGTGGTAGTGGAAACGGAAAAGGAAAGTGGTTTCCTTTAAAACTATATAATTAGTGGTGGAAGCAGGGGAATAAGGGGGAGTTCATTTTTCTAGTCTAGTGGAGTAAGTAGTTTTAGTTTAGTTTATTTCTTTTCTTTTTATTTTTCCTTTGTAATGAAATAATCTCTTCGCTAGGGCTGCGGATGAAGCCCTACGATGTGTATTATGAAACTTTTAATTCATTTTCAATAATAATTCTTTGTGGTCCTATTTTCTTGCTTAGGTATGATAATAATTTTTTTTATATGTCTTTGTGCTTCAATTAAAAGTTTTATATTCTTATTTTATTGACCAACACCTTAAGTAAAAAAAGTTATTAGTATTTTGAGAAATTTAATTGAGTATAATGTTATATTTTCCAAGGCGTACATATTAATCTTAAATCGTCTCGAATAATTTAATAATTTTTATTTTAGAAAATTGGTTGAATAATCTAGTATACATAATAGTGATAAAATTCTACGCCGTGGATTTTTCTTATCTTCTTATTTTATTTATTAGCTTTACATTATTATCTTAACTTTGCTCTGCAAATAAAATGATTAACAAATTCAAACTTTCAAGCTCAAAAAAATGGAAAAACAGAGATGGGTTTTGTTCCTTCATTTATTCTTCCTCATTACAAACTTTAAGAGTTGTGTTAGTACTACTAATAGTAGTTTTAGGTTAAACCAATTGACCAACAAAAACTAGACAGAGTTAATCATTTGCCTGGGCAGTATTTCACTGTTGATTTTGAACATTACTCTGGATATGTTACAGTCAACGAAGATGCAGGGAGAAATCTTTTCTATTGGTTCATTGAAGCCACTAAAGACCCTTCTTCAAAACCTCTTATTCTTTGGATTTATGGAGGTCAGTCTCTTGTGTTAGTGTTTTTTTTTTCTTTATCTGTAATGTGAATTTCTGGTTATGTTTTTTTCCATGTTATTAGATATTTCTTTATGGTTTCCATTCTCTTTGCCATTTTTATGTAGCAATTCTATTTACAAGAATCACAAATGCCTAAATGTAACAAGTTTCTCAGCTTTTCCCACACCTTCCTTGAATTTCCTTCTGAATCGATCTGGCATAAACCATCCCAGTCTCCAAGAGTTTTAGCACTTGGAATACTTATCTAGGTAACATTGTGGTCAGCACGACAGCACATAGGGTTTTGACCAGTTAAACATGCTCGACCTCTGCAAGTATACATTACTTTGCTGCATTCTCCTCAATTAATTTGACCCCTCTTTGAGTCCTCTACACAGACCATCATGAGCAAGTGACTTCTTCAGCACAAGCTGAAGTGCGGTCTCGATGTCCATTATAGGTTCACCTAGAGTTGGAGGAGCTGATGCCCTCAGTTGGGGCTGTTGTAACAACAGCTTCTTCACCTGACATATTTTCAGTTGATTGCTTGTAGATCAAAAATGTAAAGGCTCCTTATACTGGTGGTTGTTTGGTTGAGCGTGATGAATAGAAAATATGCTAGAAAAGTCGAAGAATTATAATGGAAATTCTAAGGAAAAAACTACAATAACTATGCCTCTTTTTACAAGGAAAACATGCGTAATTCTAAGAAAGCTCTAATTTCCTACCAATAATCCAAATAATTCTAAAAATTAATAACTCCTAGACATAAGAGATTTTATTTTTCAAACAGTTATGAAAAATATAGAATTTTTCCAAGAGTTATGTGCTTTGTTCGTCTGCTAGAGAACACAAGTGTTTGTCCAATGCATGCACATCATGGCTGAGACTAGTAAATCTGTGTATGTACAACCGTGTCCATTAAGGCTTTTTCTAGCTCACCATGTTCAACACTGATGCACATTGAAGATATCATTCTTACGTAAGTTCTCACAGAATTGTGGATTACTCCCTCCTTTTCAGCAAAAGTGTTACTATCACCTTTTCATTTTAGCCTAAAAATAGGCCAAAATAAAAAAGTGATAGTAACACTTTTGCTGAAACAGAGGGAATATTATTTTTATGATGTGTCTCTTTCTTCCTACAGAATCGTGGATTATACGTTTTCATGTTGTGTGTTAGAAGTTTGTGTTTCTAATACAACAGCTATCTTTCAGGCCCTGGATGTTCTTCCATTGGTTATGGGGAGGCAATGGAAGTTGGCCCTTTTCATGTCGAGGAGGATGGAAAGACTCTTTATCTGAATCCATACTCTTGGAACCAAAGTAAGAAGCATTTGCTATTATGTGTCATTCATTTGAAGGCTAAAATTTTACAGAAGTTTAGAATCATTTTTAGCAAATTTATGAGCATTTTTCAGATATTTTAGTACTAGAAGAGATTTAAGATTCTTTTCTCTCTTCTCGTAATGGTTAATATCCTTGTCTGTGAATATACGATTTCATCTTGGCGTCAACGAAAACTAACTTTCACGCATTATTGTATGATTAGCTTCACAATCTTGTTATCAACAATGATCTTCCTACTAAGAGGTTGCTGACACAAATGTATGATGCATTAAAATTTATTAGTCGTTGCAACTGTTTGATTCTGAAGTTAAAGATACACTGTTGCTGGGTGTCTTTGCAGTGGCAAGTCTACTGTTAATCGGCACGCCAGTTGGAACTGGATATTCCTATTCAAAGGATTCTGAAGATGTAATAAACAATGGAGATGCAAGGACCGGTTAGTCTTTTTATGTATTTTTGTATCTATAGTTCTCAAGAACAAAAACTCACTTTGTGATTTTGTTCTGTTTATTTATTGGTTACAAATCATATTATATGCAGCCCAAGACAATCTGGTATTTCTACAGAAGTGGTTAGAAAGATTTCCTCAATATAAAGGCTCAGATTTTTACATTGTAGGAGAAAGTTATGCAGGTGAAAAATAGTTAATCATCACAGATAATGAAAGTTCTTCCCTTGAGAACGAAGCATCTTTGCAATGCTTGATTTCCCTATGCATACAAATGTCCAATATTTAGTTCTTTATTAGGACATTATGTTCCTAAATTAGCCAAAGCCATTGTGAAGTTCCACGATTCAACTGGAGAAAAGTCGATCAATCTGAAGGGGATCATGGTAGAATTTTCTCCTTCGTTTCATTTTTTCTGTAAAGAAACACAAAAGAATGGAAAGATAGTACTAAATTCAGGTATCCAATTTACTGAGTATGTTCTTTGTTTGTAAATATTAAGATGAGGCTTTGTCCGTTGAGTATTGAATTTCTTGATTTTACTCAAATTGCAGGTAGGAAATGGTTTAACTGATGACCACGACAACCGCTTGGGGTCTTTCCAGTTTTTGTGGACTAATGGCTTGATATCTGATGAAACCTATAATCTTGTCAACAATTTCTGTCTGTTCGAATCATACCAAAATATTTCATCTCATTGTCGTTTCATTTTTGACCTTGTCAACAAAGAACTAGGAAATATTGACCCTTACAGTATTTTTACTCCTTCCTGCACCGGCACGACGAGTCAATCAAGCAAGCTACTGAATAGACTTATCGTAAGTAATCAATATCATTCAGTTTAGCTGATATAAAATAGTACATACTAGATAATTAATCATCACGGGCGACATTATTGATTTGTCTTTGGATTTAACCTTGGGTCACAGGGTCAGGAGTGAGAGAGATTGTGTTTTTATATTTCATCTTTTTGGTGGTATAAGTTAATAAAAGTTTGTATGCGAATCTTCTTCATCATCGTTTATTTTTCTTCTGCTAGTATGGGGGGCATTCATGAGGAGTTTGATCCATGCATCGAGGACCATACATCTGTTTATTTCAATCTACCTGAAGTTCAGAGGGCACTTCATGCTGATCCGGCGGGAATGACATCTGCATGGAAGCTTGCAAGTTCTCTCTCTCTCTCTCAAGTAATGTTTACGTTGTGTAGAGGATTTGTCGACCACCACTGGAAGGATTCTCCTGCATCAGTACTAGATATTTATCACGACCTTATACATTTGGGACTTCGTATTTGGATGATCAGGTGCATCTTCAATCTAAACTCTCTTTTCTACTGTTGTTTTCACTTTGAATTGCAATACGGACATGCTTAGGTTACTTTTCAAGCAACAATCTAGCACCATACGAGGAACAAGATTTTCTTAATAATGAAGCCTAAATCTTTTCTAGTACTACCAGCAACAATTTATGCTTATGGTAGTACAACTAATTGTATTAAGTTATGACTACCTTCTGTCAGTTGAGAGGACGAAGTCGATAACTCATGGTTGACACTGGCAAGCCCTTGAATGCATAACCCTGTTGTCCAATTCTCTGAAGGTAATATTGGTCTGATAGAACAGCCAATCATTGAGACTCTTCAGTACTTTTTGTGTATTATGAGCCAACAATAAGGAATTCTCTTGTATATAGGGCTGTTTAACTATGCGGAAAGATACTTGAGCATATGCGGAGTCTATTGATGTTCATTTCTAAATCTGGACACCTTAGATAAAGTAGGTTATAAACATGTCGATGAGAATCCAGCTGGACTTTTTATATATATCAATGGTAAATTAAGTAGCACAGTGAAGAGCAAATCCGATGTTAACTTGATGTTTAGGGTTTTCTAATGGTTGTTATAGTTACATTAGTTCACTCAGTTTTATAATAACAATGCACTAATATTCTTTGATTTGTTGATTCAACCAGCGGAGATACGGATTCTGTAACTCCAGTAACATCCACTCGTTACATTATAAACTCTCTCAAATTTCCCTCGGTTACTCCATTTCATGCTTGGTATGATAATAGACAGGTATGCTGACTTCTAGCAACATCTTACTGCATCTTTCAAGAAAGTAAACATATATTCATGATTTCGGAGACACTAGTTGATCAAATACAGAGTAAACAATTCTGGTCTAAAAGAAGATTCTTCCTTTCTTTCTTAATATGCATTTTTGACTTTATATTCTGACTGAAAGGAATTTGTACCATCAAAATTTACTCTCTTGTTAAACATATAACCGACATGACTCAACAGGTGGGTGGATGGACTCAAGAGTACAAAGGTCTCACTTTTGTCTCGGTTAGGGGAGCTGGACATGATATCCCAATGTATAAACCAAGCCTCGCTTATCCAGTGATAAAGGCTTACTTGTCTGGAATCGCTATGCCTACTCAGTCATCTCAATTGGCTGATTCTTGATCAGTTACCTCGTGTTTATATGGTCTATGGTTCCTCTGTTGTTTGCCGACTGGCCAATTCTTATGGAGAAGTATTCGTACAGCAACTGTAAATTACTCCACACAAACTTGGATGCACCAAGCTTGTAAGCATACGTTTAGGATTTTAAATTCTATTCTAATTTTGCTGGAGCTTTTCTTATGAAGAACCGTAAACTAAACTTCGTACATATCAAGAAATTTGTGTGAATTTAAGATTCTGAATCAGCTTGGTAGATTTTCCTTTCTTTAATTTTTTTGACAAGGAAGATATTTTATTGATGTTAAGAAAAGGTTCTTACACGTTTAACATCATCTAAAAGTAGTGTAATACAACTAGGAGGCCTAGAGTACCCTTCATTACATGTTTGCTTAGTACGAATGATCTTAGCTGTTAGAGTAGATCAGTTGTTTACACTGATTCTTGTTGGACCGCCCTATCAAACTACTTAAAAACTGCTCCCTTATATGGGGTGGGCTCCGTCCACTTAAGATTAACAGGGGTATTTTTAAACCTCATCAATTAAAAAATATAGGGGCAGTTTTTATGAAATCCCAAAAGACGGTTTGTGAAAGAAAATTATTTTATTTTATTAATTAGGACTTAATCCATGCTTTAGCGGTACGAGATAAAATATCTATCATGTAAATTTGAACTCTTATATATTATAAAAAAAATTAATCAATATATGTTTAATCGTAAAAATAAAATATATCTTATGTAACCTATAATTCAGTATGGTTAAATTAATTATAGTCATTGTCAACCCTTAGTATGTTACTCACCTATATAAGAATGTATCCTTTTAAAGTTCCCAAAAAAGAAGAAGAAAAGGATAGAAAAAAATAATAATATCATCTTCATATTGTTTATACCCGACCATGTTGGATGAACTTGATGATACCTTGCTGTCCTGTGAGTCCATTGAGAAATCACTTGTAGATTGGAGATCTACCGACCTAGGTCCTCCTATTCGCAGTGACTCAAAGCTTCTCCGAGCTGTTTGACAATCTTGATGGAGTCCGGACACGGTCAAAATTATCATATAGTAAGGGGAACATGCGGTTAGTACTGGGCCTTCCAGAGCTAACATATGATATATCAGTATCAGGATTTGAAATCTCCCAGTAAGATCTGTCGGGATGGCCTCTCCCACCTGCTCTGCCAAATGGTGACCTGTTTCTATCGTCAAGATTAGATTATTTATATTTATCACCTGACATAATGAATAGCCTCGTTGTTGGCGTTGGCATAAGAATTTCAATTTCTTAAATCTCGTTTATAATCACTTTAGAGCGTCCACAACGGGACGATTAAAACACGGAGTAAAAATCAAATAGAGTCTTTGGTCCAGAAAAGTGAAGCACAACGGCGCGATTAAATCTAGAGTTTAGTCCAGATTTTTACTGTAGCAGACTATATTTAGTCTTTTCTGGACTAAACTTGGTTTAGTCGAGCGGTGTCTTAGGCGTCCGCCTGATGGTAAGCGGTTGTCTAGTATTTGATGTTAGGCGTTCTCTTAGCGTACCGCTTGAAAACATGTCCGGTATTCAAAATCTCCGCCTGACGAAGCGTAATCCTAAGATAACGCCCGATGAAGCGTGCGTCTAGGATTACGCCCACCACCAGGCGGCCTCCTAGAATTCTGCTTGGACGAAACGGTGTCTTGAAGCTACGCCCAACACCAGGCGGCCTCCTAGAATTCCGCTTGGAATTTAAATTGATATTTTGTGTCGCTAGAAGCCCACCCCACTGTGGGTGTTACTCTAGAGTAACGCCTGCTATATTGTTACGTTGAGTTTACCCATGAGTTTACCGTTGCACCGGCAACGGCTATATTATGACACTATATATGGAATACTAATCCAATTCATTTTACTAAACTCACTCATTGCTATCTAGTTAGTATTCAAAAATAATTAAGTTCTTTTTCATTTAATTACTATCCGAATCGATTAGAATTATGCCACCACCAAGACCACGAGGTCCAAATTTTACTACATTTGAAGATGTAACGATGTGTACAATTCATTTGTCAATATCTCAAGATTGTAGTATTGGTACCGATCAATCAGAAGAAAGATTATGGTCTCGCATATTATATCAGATGAAAGAAGCCATACCTTCGATGCTACAGCGCAGTTGGACCTCCCTTCAGAAACGATTTCAGGGAATAAGTAAAGATGTGGCACTTTTCTCTGCAAAGGAGACGGAAGTGGAACGTGAAATCCATACTGGATGGGGTCCCGAAAACAAGGTAACTACTCATTTAATTTTGACGATTACATTACTGTTTTGAATTGTATATCCTCCACTAAATTGAATTAAAAAAATAGATTGCAGAAGTAAGGAGGCTTTTCAAGGAAGCTAATGGTGGGAAAAGTTTTAAGCATGACGAGTGCTACACAATTATGTTAGATAACATAAAATATTCCCGACGATCGACAGATGTTTTCTATTCATCACAAGCTGATTCAGATTACGAAAGCGGTGAGGAAAACCGGGAAACACAGGAAATAAGCCTAGACAATTCCAGTGGCTATGAAGACATAGGAGATATCCCTAACACATATATCCGTCAAATGGGAAAAAAAGAGGCGAAACGACAGAAGACAAAAGGGAAAGCAAAATGTAGTGGCCAACAGAAAATGATGGAAACTATTATTAAAGAGCAACAAAACTTCAACACCAAATATACAGAACAAACAAAAATGAAGATGGCGCAGAGAGAAGCCGAGTTTGCAGCAAAACTAGTTGAGTCTTCGGCAAAGTTTGCGGCAAAACAAGCTAGGAAAGAAGCGGATGAGGAGTTTCGTATAATGACGATGGATGTCTCCGGGATAGATCCGGTATCAAGACAGTACATTGAATTTAGGAAGGTAGACATTTTGAAGAAAATATTAAACCAACCATAAAGGATTCTTGGAATACCTTAAACCTTTGTGAAGGACAGTCTTATTAGCATTGCCATATTAAGTTTCAACTTTTATGAACTAATTAAGTTATTTTCAGTTTATTTTTAACCGATATATTGTTATCTTAATGTATCATAATTTTATTTTATTTTATTTTATTTTTTAAAGACTCACATGCCTTTAACAGTATCTAAGCTTTATTCAGATCCAACGGTCTGATTTTTACATTTTTTTAAAAAAATGACAGTTGGCACTCCAGTTATAAAAATGCACACTAACCAACTGCAAGGGGTACCTGTTTCTTAGAAAAACAAAAAAACAAAATACTGGATTTCAACCTTATGTGAAGTCCAACTACTGTGGAGTTTTTATCTGGTTAGATGCTTATGTAGCTTCACACCAAGGTATTCCACCAACCTTACCAGATGATGAAAAATGGTTAAAAGAGAAGCAATTATACTGCTACTCATGTGGGGAAGTTGATCACATGGCTTATAACTGCAGAACCAACCTCTTACCATGCACAGATCCATGTTATGATGGTAGGATGAAGCTGCTCACTTCTAAAAAACCTGAATCTATTGGAAACAGATACTACTTATGTCAAACATGTAAGAAGGTTAAGTTTCAATAAATATGTAAGCAACTGTTGGAATATGTATGAACCTAGTAAGATATTGTCATATTGTTATAACTAGGTAATAAAGAAAATAACTTTGCAACTGCATATGGTGTTCACAAACTACAACCAACTCTTTCACGGTAAATTAACAGAATCATATTCGTAATAAAAGTACTAATAAGGTTCAACACCATAAACAACAAGATTAAAACATCTAAGTAGAAAATTCATTTAGTTGGGGCCATTTTCACTCTCTTCAGAAGATAGGGTTGCTATCTCCTTAAGCACTTGTAGAACTCCCCGTTGTTTTACAATACTCATCAACTCCCCAGATTCAAACGAACGGGTCAGTGTCCTGACCAACACATCTGTTCGATCCCTTATAACAGACATTCGATTATCAACCAATGGTGGTTGAACTTCGTCATTCACCAAATCAATAAAGATTGGTGGTTGAACTTCCTCATTCACCAAATCAACATCCCTAGGTGGATCAACAACCCCACCACCTTCAGGTTCAATCCTGATAAGTCGATCTACACCACCAATTCGTCGCGATCTTCTAACAACATACATATCATTTACGTTCATCTTCAGAATCTGCGTAAATTTTACGGCTAAATAAAAATTAACATAATAAAGTTCTCATATTTCATAAAAAATAATATTATTCAATTAATCAAATAATTATCCACAACCCAACTAAAATTAACTAAATACTTTTTCAATTTTTACTTAAATTCAACAACTTCTTCTATTCAATTAAACCCTAAAATTCTCATTATCAATTATAACTTCAATTCAATTAAAATACCAAAAAAAAATTAATCCTAATTTTATAACACAATAACTACAATACCCCTAAATTCAATTCAATTAAAACACTATAACTTCAATTCTCATAATCAAAATCAAAATACAATGTTAAACAAAATTAAATATATTATTTAAATTAAAAATTAAGGATATCACTTCTAAAGATAAAGATTATGTTTATTACCTTCGAAATTGACGAGGGGTTTCTCACAAAATCAGGCTGCGTGCTGCTGTAGTGCTGGTGATGTTGGTGTGGTGGCGGAGTTTCTAAAGTTGGAGGCTTCAGGAGAAGAAATGAGAAAAAATTGGTGTTGCGACTGAAGAAGAAGGAAGGGTTGATGGGGCGGGCCGCTAGCAATCCGCTTGGAATTCTAGGCGGGCCGCTAGGACACCGTCCGTCCCTTTCTTCTCACACGCTCCATTCGCACAGGTCACACTCGACCAGGCGTGATGCTAGAACACCGCCCCATCAGGCGATTGTCTAGTGCTCCGCCCGTCTCTTGGGCATGGTCCTAGAAGACCGTCCACTATCAGGCGTTATCTTATGTTTCCGTCCCACATCGAACGTTCAGCTAAAAGACCGCCTCGCGCAAGCGTTATGCTAGGATCACGCCCGTCTCAACAAGCGATACGCTAGGACACCGCCCAACACCAGGCGTTATTTTAGAGCACCGCCCGACCATATACCGTTGTCTTGGGCCGGACCAAAGACTAAAAAATTAGTGTTTGGTCTTTTGGGATACTCGTCCCACTGTGGACGCCCTGTGGACGCCCTGAGAGAACCGAAATGGTCTAATGTAGTTCACACATTCAGGACAACACTGAAACATAGCTAAACACCAGCACAAACAGCAAGAAATTAGTCTGGAGTCTGGACTACAATTAACACGAATTGGTTTTTCTTTCTGAATTGTGAACCATGGTTTCTTCTCTTACCAACCCACCCATACATTTACCGTTTTGAGAGAGAGGTAGGAAAGTGGTCACTGTGATATCCTTATTCATAAAGGTTCATTTTCTATGTTTTCTTTTGGATGTGCCGTAATAAAGTGTGAGGAGCTTGTTGTTTTGCTTTATATTTTTCACGCATTCCCATTTTTCCCCTTCTCCCGGTAAATGAGGTTTCAATTAAGATCAAGAAACATGAGTAAAGAAAACTCTTTTCACGGAAAATTAAATATTCACACAAGACTCTAAGTTTTTCAGAGCAATGAGTATTACTTGATTGCATCCAACTCGTCTTGGAAACCACGTTGCTCAATAGGTTTTGAGGAACTGCAGATAAAAGAAGATTCATATTATTTCTCTACCAAACTATGAATGACATGGTTGTTTATCGCTTACAGATAAACTACGTTGCTCTTCTTGGAGTGAACTGTATCGTTTATAGATAAACTCTTTTTTAAGAAAAATTAGTATTGACTTCTTGGTGTACTATTGAGGGTAAAATGTGCTTCAGGTATTTCAGGAGCTCTTAAGACTTCCTGGTTCTGCGCTTGGATCTTAGGACGGGCAATGCTTGGGTCAGCTCTAGAAGCAGTTTTTACAGATGATACCTTCCCTTTAGAGACAACATAGACAGTAATCTGATGCTGATTTTGTGACTACTGTTGGCACATTTGTAGGCTTAAAAGTTCTGTCAAAGAAGATTTTATGTATTACAAACGTATGTTGGAATTGAGCATAAGCAGTTCTACCACTATCTTTAGACAAAGTCCTGACATCCATCACCTTGGAACCTACAACATAAGTAAGAGAACCAGTTCCAATGCTTGAATGCATCTTTTGGCATTGCTTGATTAAATCTTTGTATTTCTCCCTGCAGATAGATCCAAAAAAAATTTCTTTTAAGAAATTCCAAGAAAGATTTCAAACTATTAAATCTAATTTGCATTAAGCAAAATATCAGGCTCTGATGCAATGTTCAGAAGATGGAAACACTACTAAATGGAGATATGTATTCTTTATCAAGGGCAGCTACATTTACAACTATTGGTATATGTTCAGCACAACATTATTTCAAAAAAATTATGTTCAAATGTGTATCTACCACAACAGAACCTCAAATATATCGATATAAGAAATATAATTGTTCATGCTGTCCATGATCAAATATATACAACAATTCAAAAAATAAATATTTAAAATAAAGAGGACTATTAATCAGTGGAAGTGTTGGATGAATACCGATTGAAACCGATACTGGTTGGTGTTAGATGAAACTGTTTATAGATGTATAAATGAATGCCTAAACCTAAGAGTAGTTGGTATAAGCAAGAAAACGAATAATGTCCAAAACCAAGTGTAACACTATGAATACCATTCTTTTTATACCACTGAAAAAGTTAAATTAGAACCGATTTTCAGTAATCAGTTAGGTAAGATTGAAATGTCAATTAATGTTCATACACGGACCAGTGAATATGTTATGTTTGTGTGGAGCCTGGTAGTGCACGACCCGGTTTCGCATTTGACCCGATCCGACTGGCAGCCCGTTGGAAAATTTGATGGAACTTTTAGTCTCTATATATAGAGAGATACCCTATCTAGGGTTTGCATCTTATTATTATTCATCGTTGTATACCTCTGGAACTCATTTTTGAGATCATAGTGAAAACCGCAGCCGCTCCTTGGACGTAGCCCAACTTGGATGAACCAAGTAAATCTTGTGTTCTTGTTTTTCGTTTTCATGTTGTTTTCTTATAGCATCGATCCTAACATGAATACACCTAACTAATCAATCTAATACAACAAGTAATCTTTTATTTTACCACAACATAAGTTTATGGCCTCTGTAATTGACAATAGATTTAATCCATGGGTTAATACATCGGAGGTTGTCAAGGTTTATCAAATTTGTCTTTAAGCTTAGGCTAAGCTTATTATTGTTCAACTTGGTGGGTGATACACATGCATAATATAACGTCATAACCGAGTCTAATGACATTCATGGGCATACTCCCTTGCATTCTAATTTTCTATCTTTTCCCAGTAAGGAAAAAAAGAAAAAGAAAAAAAAGCTGGCTTTCTTATCTTCTTGATGCTTTTTTTCTTCCACTTTTTACATATACAAAGAATTTAAGAGAAGTTATTAGAGGAGTCAGAAAACCCCTTTAGGACAGAAAGAGGGTAAGACCATGACCTTCTTTAAATTTTCACTCGCTTAATATTTGTTTCTTGGTCAAACACTCTTTAAGGTTTTCTCTGTTTCTACTACTTTTCATCATTTAGAAGAAAAAAAAAATCCTTATAAATAAAAGGTTGATAACCTCATCTACTCTCCTTATTCATCATTAACCCATCCTATTGCCTTTCAAATCTAGAACACATGCTTCCAGAAGCCAGAAATTATTAGTCAATACTAAAAATATTAAGGGATCACCTAAATAGCAAATTTTCAGGAATTTGGATTTCAGAAGTTTATAGCGAACACCCACAAATAAAAAACCTGACCTTCTGTAAATATACTCATCTAGAAAGACTTTTCCTAATGAATAAAAATGAATTCCAACAATAGATAGAAAGTGGTTAAGCGAATGAACATAAAACAAATACAAAGTTGTGTTTTGATTTTGACTTACTTTTAGAAACTTCTGTGCACTGGGTAAATTTGCAATGGAAATCCTGAGAGAAGTTACACAATTTTTCAGTAAGACATTTTATCTAATAAACTAAAATCATTAACAACTATATATCCAAAAATAAAACATCGCTTACAGTTGGAATAATTTTTGAGCTGATAATGAGGATTGGGTGCTGAGAATTACCATAGGCTTACCAAATAGAGTACTTTCTTAAGTTGGTGGTATGTGATCACTGTCATCTAATTGTCCAATTATACACCCATACCGGATTGTTTTTTCGGCACTGTGTTGGGTATTTGGAACCTTCAATTCTCTGCTGCCACAATTCACCATACCCTATGCAAATACAAACACTTTATATTTGTTCTTAGAGTATCACACCGCATGCCAATCACAAAATGCTAAGAGAATCAAAAGTGTGGTTTTAACCTCGAATAATGTTTTTGCTCGAGCAACAACTTCGCAGCGCACCTCTTCTATTGACCTGCTCGTCGTCTCTGACATAGGAGATTAAAATGTGAGGCTGTGCAATCAGTGTATATGATAGACATTGGAAATTTCAGTTAAAATACCCGAGTTGAATGATATACTTATATTCATGGTTAGACCCGTTTAAAAAAGTGCTAGAATATTGAGGATCACAAAAACGGACCCTTTGACAGCGCTCACATTGTTGATTGTTCTTTCTCGTTTAGCATCAAATACGAATACGTTGCAGACAAAAGAGCTCTTAATGTTCCCTGCAATATTTTAGATGGCTTTACTGTTAATTCATAATAAGAAAGTATGCATCATTGGAGGACCCAAGGGAAGTTGATGTGCCAGCGAAATCAAGCACATCACCAATCAGCTATAAGGCCAAATCCCGAAAAAGATGACCAATTCCTATAAATAGTTACCTACAGTAAAAGAATTGAAGTGGCAAGACGATTATGGATGCATGAGACACGCCTACTATAAACCAAATTTTACAGTAAATACAGTAAATACAATAGAAAATGGACAATTTCATGACGGGGAAAAAAGTGTTTATCACCATTAACCTTACTGACTCTCTATGTTTTCTCTGTTCAAATTTGGGGTTTGGTGAAATTGCACTGCACAGCATATAAGAAAAATTAGGAATATTTTTTCAGTAATAGAATGAAGAACAAATACAAAATAGAAATTCAGGGAGGAAGGCACATACCATCAACTTCATAGAGGGCTTTAGCTAGAGGTGAGCGGATTTGGGAAGTCGGCACTCCCAACTTCCATAACTGGTTTACCAGAATAAAACATCAAAGAAGAAGCATTGGGTGTTAATTGAGTTTGTAAAGCCTGTCAACAAAGCACAATCATAAAAATTGAATTTTTATTGGCATGATATCCCTAAAAATCCAAGAAAAACCCCATAAATAATTTTTTTATGAATCAAGAATATAAAAAAACCCCAGATATAAGAATCACAGACCAACATCTAAAAACCATTCATTTAATAAAAACTACATCAAATTAGTAATGAACTGCGAAATTCCCTAGTTAAACAAAAACTCATAGAATTTTAAAAAATAAATAAAACCCAGAATCATAATTTCCCAAACTAACATCCAAAGCCTGTCCATTTCGTTGAATTAAGAAATTGTGTTCTAGATGGAAGAACATATCTGAATCATCCATCAGTGTATTTGTCAAAATTGAGAAATTTCGAGTACAGCTGATGCTAATAAACATCATCCAGTAATTTTTATTTTGCTATGTTTTTAGATAGTCTCACCCGCTCTTTCTAGATTACCAATCGATGTAGAGGAATCGACTAACTTATTACTTAAATTGCCTGGGGATTTTGATAATGTTAAAAGCGGTGGTGAGAAGGGATTAAGAATGTGTAAACAGAAGAGGAATAGTAGTAATCATATGAGTATCAGCTGTATTCGATCCATTACTAATAAAACACCCAAGACAGAGAACACTAACAAGGTGTTTGTTTTTTGCATTAAAATGGTGGGATCAAAAAGAAATGGGGTGTTTGTTTTTTGACCGTATAGTGATTATCACTTCAAGTGGTGGTAATTTGAAGTGCAAAATATGAAGTAGCAAAAAGCTACTTCAATTTTACCACTTCAAATATTTATCACTTACTACCCATTTTATCCTTTAACAACTATTACTATTCCAAACTCTATCCCCAATCTCTCACAAACCTAAAAATCTAAACTCTCACCATTCTCACGTCTAAACTCTCACCACTTCTGCCACCACCGCTTCTACTGGTGGTTACTTTACATGATGGTATGTCTTTCTTTTACTTCTTCTCTTGTAACCTCCTTTACAGAATAGTGAAGCTTCATATTTCTTTACAGTGATTTTTTTTTCCTTCAAAAAATACTTTTGATTCCGTGAAGCAATTTACACCATTTTCTTCCGGAAGATTTGTACCGTTCTTATGTTCTTTTTCAAATAATGAGATTCTTTTACTTCTTCAAACCTAGTTCGTCAGATAAGTTAACAACACGATTGGGTTTTTGTTTAACTGCAGATTAAAATTATTGTTAGGGTTTCTGTAGATTAATATTGTTAGCGTTTCTCATTATACTTCTTCTTCTTCCCTAATCGTATGATTCAGATCCTTTACTGTTCTTCTGCATTTGTAAGAAACATATCTAAGGGTAAAATAGACAGTTGTAACATAAAAAACACTTTAAAGTGAAAAAACAAACACATAACAACATTTAAAAGCACTTTAAAGTGCCTAAAAAACAAACACACAGCACTACAAAATAACATTTGAAAGTGCAAGCACTTTAAAGTGTTTTTCACTTTAAAGTGCTAATCACTATATAGTGAAAAAAAACACACCCCCTAAGAGAGTTCGGGGGAAAGTAAAAGAAAAAAGACTCAAAACTGAATCAGAAGATTGCAAATGAAAGAGTCTTGTCAATGCATAAAATACAAATCAGAAGCCCTAATTTTTATCTGCAATGTCCTAAATGATAAGAGTAACAGTCGAATGAATGAGAGATAAAATGATGAAAATAACTTAATCGGTTGAATCATAGGGTAACGTATCAAGAACTGGAATTGGGACGTCGTATCAGGGCGTAAAAGGTGTGTGAAGATCAAATCCCAACCATTATCTAGTGCTTGATTTATAAACCTTATATATCTTTTAATCGTTACCACTCTTTATATATCCCCTTTCGAAAAAAAATTCTAACCACTTTTTACACATCCCAAGACAGATCATAGCCATTCTTTATACCTCTCAAAACACATTATAGTCGTTCTTTATTTATTCCCATATCAAATCCTGACCGTCCTTTATACTTACTTTTTTTTTTAATAAAAATATATTCGGACCGTTACTTATCCTAAAATTTAAAACAAATCCTATAATCTTGACCACCCTTTGTCTTATCTTAACTTCCACAAAAGAAATCTATACCACTCTTTTTCCTCCCTTAACTTCTCAAGATGAAATCCCAACCACCACTCATAACTACGTTGTGTTTTATATTCTTGATATGATTAAATTTCCTCGGTTTAATGTTTACATCTTTGACTAAATTATGCAGCTGCCGTGAAACATGTGATTCCTGCTTCAAAAAAGCATCTACAATATTCTTCTTCGAGTTTATTCTGAAAGAAACCTATTATTGGGGCTGCAACTTCTTTCTTTTGAGGGTTTACAAGATGATAAAATATGGTCATCAAAAAGCAAATCCATAAAACCCTTATCTTACTAATTTTGATAACGACTAGAATGCCTTGATTAATTAGTACTAATAAAATTAATTAGCCACATTAATTTAGGATTAATGATTAGATTAGATTTATATTTTGAAAATCAATTTTTTTTATTTAGAAGAGAAGTGATTTTTTTTTTGAAGCCTTCGAAAAGACGTATACGGCTGAGAAAACCTAGCCGTAACACACTTACGGCTAGGAAATCCTAACCGTAAACACCTACTTACGGCTGGGTATTCTTTAGAAATTAAAAAAATGAGCGCATCTGAGACATATAATACCACCATCTATCACTTTGAAAATCAACCGTTGAAGATTAACGGTTAAAATTAAACTTTGTGGATGGTGAGATTTCGTATTTCGGAATGCGTTCATTTTTGGTAGGAATATAGAGCTTTATAAGAAGAACATATCACCATAAAATTAGCTTCTAATTCATTTACGTGGTTTTATAAGAAAAATGGCATGAAAATATCAAGATAATGTCACTCTAACCATGTCATTGGATCCTTCCCCAATTATAAATGAATCGTTATAGTATACTATGTATGTATACTTTCATTAAGTGATTTATTAGATAATCGAAAACAGAGGATCTTGAGTACTATTCGAAATTCAGAAGAATTACGTGGAGGGGCCATTGAACAGCTGGAGAAAGCCAGGGCTCGCTTACGAAAAGTGGAAATGGGACTAATTCTTAGAGGACCGGGGATGAGAAGCTAGCTGGGCACTTCCTTTTCATTATCAGTTTCTTGATCAACACAAGGCACAGGACCCATATTCACTGCTGAGATCCGAGGAGAGTAATAGCAGGTCTTTTCTTCCTTCGCTGGGGCATTCTTATCTTGGGGACTAGCTCGGCCCTACTGTAGTTGTGGGATCTTCCTACCTGCTCTAAGCGGTCACCTCGGTGGTAGTCCCATTTCCTTCTCTTGGGTTTCTGTCAGTAGTGGAAGGTCAACCAGCGGTAGACGTCTCTTGCAAGAAGAAATTAAAAGAGCGATGAAGAAATCCGTCTGTATTGACCGGCTGATTGTAAGGAATGTACAGTACGCGCGGAACAAGAGAAGGCAGTGGCGAAGAACGAACGCTTCCCCCTTTCTAGATCTCTCCTTTTATGCGTCCTTCACTTTGGGGCAACCGATGCTCCGAGAACTGGAAAAGTGGATTTTTAGTAATGGATCGAATACAATTATCACATTCGTTACTTTGTTGCACCTCATTACTAATAAAACACCCAAGACGGAGTATCAGCCTTTTGAGTCCTTTTTTACTAAGTGTGAAGTAATGTCATTTGGACTAGGGATCTCTAGTCTTGGTTCGATCCTCGTTGCTAAATCATAAGATGATGCAATTATCTACGCTCTCAGTGTGCCTATGATGTAGCACCAGGCGGACTCTTAGCTAGTGTGTATCATCTTACGAGATAGAGTATGGTGTGGATCAGCCAGAGGAGGTATGCATAAAAGTATTTGCCCCAAGGATAAATCCCAGAATTCCGTCTGTTTTTTGGATTTGGAAAAATACGGATTTCCAAGAACGGGAATCTTATGATATGTTGGGAATCTCTTATGATAATCATCCACGCCTGAAACATATTTTGATGCCTGAAAGTTGGATAGGATGGCCCTTACGTAAGGATTATATTGCTCCAAAATTCTATGAAATACAAGATGCTCATTGAATGATAAGAACCTAATTTTCTTTTTACGCCGCGAGATATTCAAGGAATTTTTTTACAGTCTCTTCTAGAGCAAACAGAGTAATCGAACTCCGCAGCTTGTTTTCAACGAGTAAGCTTGGCGCCTATGCCTATCCATGAGTAGAAAAGATTCTTGTGAAGCCTCATCTATTGAAGTTGAACACCGACCTAATCTTTCTTCCACAAGGGCTACATCTCAGGTTGACTAATGCTTTTCGAGCAAAAACCCTCGTAATATGAAGGTTCCAGAGTACTGAAAGATATGGATTTCCAGACGCGAAGAAGCTCTTCTCCAGCAACTGAAGGAGCATCAACTCGAAGACCAACAGATGTATATGAAGATTCCAAGTAGGTCGACTAGAAACACGAGGGGCTTACAAACTAGCCCTAAGTTCCATAGTCATCTAATATCATTCCGCAGGCAACCGATCAAAGGCTTTCTCGTTTGACTGTTCACGTGATTCCGTTAGTCAGTTCTCGGAGCATCGGTTGCCCCAAAGTGAAGGACGCATAAAAGGAGAGATCTAGAAAGGGGGAAGCGCTCGTTCTTCGCTACTGCCTTCTCTTGTTCCGCGCGTATCGTACATTCGTTACAATCGGACGGTCAATACAGACGGATTTCTTCGCCGCTCTTTTAATTTCTTCTTGCAAGAGACGTCTACCGCTGGTTGACCTTCCACTACTGACAGAAACCCAAGAGCAGGAAATGGGACTACCACCGAGGTGACCGCTTAGAGCAGGTAGGAAGATCCCACAGCTACAGTAGGGCCGAGCTAGTCCCCAAGATAAGAATGCCCCAGCAAAGGAAGAAAAGACATGCTATTACTCTCCTCGGATCTCAGCAGTGAATATGGGTCCTGTGCCTTGTGTTGAGATGTTAACGAAACAATGAAATGAAACTTAATCAATCTTTTTATGCTAAATTGATAATACCCGACTCAAGGTTAACTAATTTGTATGTAATTGGAGCTGTAGAAATATCTAGCATTCAATTGTACATGTTAGGTTCATTGTTTAATATTCAACAGGAACGAAATAATACCTTTAATCTATGTTGGGTTACCAAAATTGACCGATTTTGAACCGAACCGAATTTGCAAACAGTAATCATCCTTTTTCAGAACTAGAAAACTGAGGTCATCGTTTTCGGCTATGGTTTGGCCAAAAAACGAGACAAATCGTACCATGTGCAGCTTTAGCTGAAAGAGTACGAGTACACCATGAAACTTTGGAATGTTATGGACCTGGTCGAGTCGGAGAAGATCAAAGTTACAATTGAAGTGAAATAAGTGTGATTGTGGTTATGAATTAAGTTTCAAATGGTTGTTTTTGATACTTTCATATATTATATGCTGCAATTTGAATCACGCTTAATGAATGAACGAGATATTTTTTTACGTATGCCAGTTTGATTGCTTAAAAAAAATCATTGAATAAAGTATACAATCGGCAGGCATGGTAATTTAATAACTACTGATTACAATACTTGGATACTTTTTTAAAACAAAATTATTTATTAATAAAAGAAAAGAAAACAGAAACAAGAGGGGACATTAAGCGAGAACCTCCTATAGAGAGAAAAAAAAGAGAAAATTGAATCCACAAGATCCTTAAAAGCACTTCATCCAAAATTTATTTTCAGAAGCTTCCAAATAAATTTCATGTTTTGGTCTAGAATTTTTCTTGTTGAAGCCACGCAAAACAGGCTGAAAGCCATCCGATGAGGGAGAAGATGTATCTTCAACCACCATATTCTCCAATATTGGCGATGAATAAAATGTTGGAGATTCATTATCATATGTAAACCTGGCTAGGCTATTAAATCTATTAGTGTCAACACATATAGTCATGTTTAATTTGTAAGAGGAGATCCATTCTCTATGTCTTGCTTTTTGTCAATAAATCTCACCTTCCTCCTCAGATAAAATCTGCCCACCGAGACCCTTTCAAAATACTGGTACTCAAAGTACATTTGAAGCTGAGTGTAAACTCACATCATCTAAAATATGACTACAAAAAGGCTTATTTCCCTCTTGTTGCTCAATAATTTTACCAGATTTTTTCGAAATCGATTCCGCTTGGCTCTTTTCATGAGGAACAATAACATCATCATTCTTTTGCTCCATTAATGGTTTTGGGGCAACAATTAAAGTGTTCGAAATATTACCGGGATGAGTGACACTACAATTGAAAGTTTGCTTCTTAGTTCTTTGATTCTTCACAACATATTGTTGAATAACCTTTTTCATCTTTTGTTGCTTTTGATCCTTGTCATTCGATGCTGATCTTGGGGATGGATTTTTACGTTTGCACTCGCAAAGAGCATGCCCAATTATCTTATAATATTGGCAATATGCGGGAAGTTTTCCATACATGAAATATTCCATAAAAGCATGTCCATCTTTTTCCACCAAGACTCTATCATGCAAGTGCTTGGATAAATCAATTTCAACCTGAACCCTTGCAAATTGACCATAGGTTTTCCTAGTTGTTGCATTGTCTACCTGCAAACTGCACTTGCAATTTCGAAGAGTGTTTTCACTCTCCAATATTCAAGACTAACACCTATGATACGAACCCATACATGCGTTAAAGATTGTCGTTGGACATTGGGATTAAAATATGGAGTCCACATCTGAAAATGGATGATCCCTGACTTCAAGTAAGCTGCACTGGTTGCTCGAACTCGTCTGAAATCATCTCCAGAGAAATACAAAACAAAAAAATCCCTTTCCTAGAGGAGTAATACTCCATACAATAACATTTGGCCAAAGGGAATGAAGCTTAGTTCTAATATCATTGGTTGTCAAGTGTTGTACCCTTAGGTAAAACAAGACGATCAATCAAACTATTCTTACAATCTTCAACACCCTTTTTTATATTCATCTTCTGAATATCCTAATCAAAAGATGATTTTCTTTTATGCAAGGTTTTGGAAGTTGGGAGAAATTAAAATCAAGGTTTTGAACTACAACAACAAAAGAAACTGCTATTTTAGGTTTTGAAACGATATATTTTTCACTAATACTTCGGGGATTGAGTATGTCAAGGTCTAACAATATCATATCATCATTAAGACGATGATCAGATCGCTCCATTGATGAAACAAAAGGAAAAAAACTGAGACCCTAGAGTCGCCTTAAAATCCCTTTTTTCGCTCATCTCCCAAAAAGAGAATTTCAAAATAGATACGAAAGATACGACATTTTCTTTTCACAACTGGATTAGGTTCCCTCAATTATTACAATTGCCCGATACCTGGATCACTTCTACTAGGTTTTCTATTTGTTTACTTAATTCATTTCAGCATTATCGTTATATAAAATAATCGATCAATGAATTGGTTTCTAAATCAGCAAAAGATCGAAATAACCAATGTTTGGGTTAAAAAATAAAACGAGGGATGAAAAAAAAATCCAATCAACATTATCGTTATATAAAAATCCCATTCATTTGGAGTTAAAAGAAAACTTCATATGTTCCCTAGAATAAGATTGTTTGTCTACAAACGCATCCAAGACATGATACCAACTGCACAGTTTACATCCATCCCTAACTTATGTCCTTTATGTTCTCGACAAAATAAAACATTAGAACATTTCTTCTTTACTTATCCTTTTGCTAAAAGTGTTTGACTTGCTTCCAAGCATAATCCATTTCCACCTAATGTCACTCATACTGTCGAGCAATGGATGTTGTATTGGAACACTAACCCTCCGTGTTGGACTGAAGACATGGCAAATGAAACTCCAAATGTGCAGCAATTGTCTGGCGCATACGGAAGGCTAGGTTGTGAGAAAGTGTTTAGGAGAGTGTTTAGGAGCACTAAACTTTCTCCAAGGAATATCCGCACAGTGGCTCTTAGGGAGTGAAGTTTAAACTGGAGGCAAAATGAAGAACCCACGGTCACTATAATCCAGCCAACTGACACCAGCTTTAAGACAGGACCTTTCCTCCCGTTAGAATAGAAGATATCAAAGAAGAAATCAAGGTTTCAGCTAGAACAAACAAGACCATTATATTTATTTTTTTTATAAGCAAGCATTTTTTTCTTGTGGGAATGTAACAGCCGCCACAGACCTATCACCACATTTTAATTCCCTTTTAATTTCACCCAATTAATCCAAGGCTATTCGTATCAAACAAACAAAAAAAAACTTACTGAAAAGATCTTTCTAATGAAAGTATGAAACCCATTTATCCCTGCTCTTTTTGTGGGACTGTCCTTCGTTGTTATTCACCGTACATAAAATTGACATGAAACGTTTATTATCACTGCAACAACATCCAACATACATGCCCTCTAACTATCCACATAATATTATATTTTTTCAGGAGATAAATGTATGTACTATCATTCATGTTTTCTTCATTTCCCTTTTCTCCTTCTGTCCCTATCTCTCTCTCTGCTTTTGTCCTTAGGATCATCTCTCTCTCTACTCCCACTCTTCTCACGCTCCCTCACCCTTTCAGTCTCTAGCTCGTGACCTCTTTCTCTAACACGGTGCCTATCCCGATCCCTGTCCAGATCGGTCTCTCTATCCCTTTCTCTAGCGGATAAAGACTTGCGTTGAGGGCTCCTACTTTGACTGCGATGCCGTTTCCTTGAAGACTCACGGGAATCAACTCGCCTATCTTTTCTTTCCAGAGAAATCTCTGCAGAATTCAAAATTTATAGTAAATATTCGACCATAAGAAATTATAATGAATTAGTGATCCACAAAAATTAGACGAATCTTCAGTATAGAGAGCCAAAGATATCTAGTCAAAGAGACAGTTTTAATGTTCCATCTCTATGTATTAGTATGACATCCAGATTGTTTAGGAGCTTGGTTGAGAGCTCCAATTGTTTAGGAGCAGAAACTAAGCAATCAGTTTTATGTTTGAAACTGCCAATGTCTACGACTTAGAGCAGCAGAGATGCATTTCTTTTCTGTAAGCGTGTGAGTGTTTATACTTACGAGAAGAATGCCTGGTGTTTCCAGGGACATCTACATCAGAACCCAATAATCCAAAATCAGAAAGTAATCTTCGCCTATGACTCGCCACTTTTTTCTCAATTTCCCCAGGACTCCGAATCCCCTGCTCTTCAATCGACTCACGGTATTCCATAACAGCAACCTCAAGACGCCTTAACTTTTGCCTGTTATACAATATGCAAAGAAACAATTTATTAGGACTTGCAGCTAACGATGTAGATGATGACTTCAGATACCTGACAATAGAAGTAAAGTTAAAACCTTTGCTCTTCATTAATGCCACTGTCAAGGTGGGACAAAGTGCTTAAATCAGTTGAAACTTCTACATCATTAACTTTGCTGGGACAGTCGCCAGCATTTTCACTTCCAGAAGATGAATAGCTTAACCCCAGATCCTGAGTTTTGTCTTCATTGTCACTTCCATCCTCTTCTCGCGCCCATTTAGAATCCGGCAAAACAGGTTCAGCCTTTCCCTTCTTTGTAAAAGCACTTAATTCAGGCTGTGGAATAGTAAAAGCTGGGGACAACAGTACAGAACCTTTTCCTTGCGGCTGAACAGAATCCTCCTTGTACTGATTCCATCCTGACGAACTCACTCGTTCCGTATCAAAATTGGTTTCTCTATGAGCATTTTCCGCACTCCAACTGCTGTCATCCTTAGAATATCTAACTGCTTTTGCAGGGACTTGTCCATATTTCATATCCTCTTCTCGATCATAACCCCGTAGCTTTTCTGCCTCTTCAAGACTAAGTAATCTTGCAACCATAATTTCTCGACCACCAACAAGTGACAATCCATTATGTCTGCAGCGTCTTTCTAGCTCAGGCAGGGGAAGATTTAATAATTCCTGTGTCGCTGCTCCTTTCCCCATTGCCAATGCCGCATCCTGGTTGAGCTTATCCCCTTCGGGCGTATCCTCGGACTTCTGTTTTTCAGCTTCTTCAGCATCCCCAGATATAGAATGAAAAAGGGTAACTCCAGAGTTCCCTGATCTAAGGAATGTCGCTCGCAGTCCATTCACATAAGCATCGGAAAATAGAAACCAATCTGCCCATACTTGAAGAACCTTCAGAACTCTCTCCTGCAAGAATTACAATATAAGATTACAAGAGAGAGATCACAAAAGAGAGAGGGAGGAAGTCTACGAGTAAATTCCCACTTACAGCTTACCTTGAGAGCCTCTGCAGTCATCCTTCCGGATACACCACGATACAAATCATTAAAGCTCTCCATTATGTCAGGTAAGGTTGCTTCAAATTTGGTACGGTATGCAGAAGCATTTTTTACAGGAGCACTACTGTTATGAAGGATATCAGAGACAAGCATGAGCCTTGCAACTTTAGTCGGTATGTGGGTTTCTTTCAGCGTCAAAGATTCAGTAAGAACCTCGACAACCTGAAAACATAAAAAATGCATGAACGCCATTAACATAATCTATTTGAAATCAAAGGTAAAACACTTGGAAAGATACTGTTAGCTTAATTCTCTTTGTGGATGATCTGTCTCAGATTGTATACCATCATGAAAATCAAATTAGAAAAGCTTCACAAAGTGAATTATTCGAGAGGTGGTAGAACTAGAAAATGAACTTTGGTTTTATCGAACTATATTATATCTGCAACTCGCACTAAAAATAGGAGCCGAACCAAATCCCCAGAAAATTTGAGATTATTAGATCTAGATGATCACAGGTCCACAGGCAATGTGACCAACTAAGGAATTAAATCCTTTTTGCCAACCGATGAAATAAGAGAAGCATTATTGTAATAATGCTTTATTCTTAAAGGAAAAGGTTTATTGCAAGAGAAAAATATAACTAGCAATGTCTATTATTACCTCCCCAGCTGCATCGGCATTATCTAAAGCAAAACTCATGGCTTCTTTTATCTGGCCTCTCTCCAAAGTCAAAGCACGAAGCATATCCTCAAACTCATCCCTCTGTGGATCAGTTAATGTTCTCTCCAGTTCCACACGCTATAGAATGGGAAAAGAAAGAGCTCAAATACACGAAAAACGATAATCGGAATTCACAATAGCAAGTATTCCGTGCAACATTTTCAACTAGTAAGGGGAAAATGGCCAGATCATGAAAGGTTCAGAAATAAGCTAAAACTGTGCAAAACTAGAACCCCCACAGTTTTTTCAAGAAAAAACATAACTAGATCACAACCCAAAAACAATCTAATGTAGAGAAAAATGCTCAGAGGTTAGAACATCAGTGCAAGACTTACTCTGCTTCTTCCTGCAGCAAATGTGGTACCTGCTTCTTTCTCATGCTCAGGGCTCTTGATTGCAGGCAGAGGTGGAGATATCCATCTGAATAGAAATACAAGTATTATTAGATCATTCAGATTCCTGTCTCAATTAGCTAGTTTTAACGAATGATTTACCTCCCACTCCCAGTTATCATAATGAAAGGCTCTGTTCGCCACCTTTGAAGAGTATCACCCTACAAAATTGCACAAGATCAGAAAACGTGTTCTACCTCATGTTTTTGGTCACCTACGAGGGAAGACAGATGCCTAATTAAGTTAGATATAAAGACTTACCTGAGCAAAAGAGTACAGCCTCCAAACATAGTACGTGTGCTCCTTTGACCCAAGCTCAAACAAAAATTTAAACAGAGGATTACCACGACCTCTCTCCATTATAGCCTGTTCAAATGAGCACCCTCCATCGAGAACATACAACGCGATAGTATCAATCACATGGCGAAGGTGGTCATCTTCAGGAGGAACAACCGTTATATCAGGGACATTAGGGGTGAGAACCTGAGGACCAAAATTTAGAATTCTTATTTTTTAATGAAAACACATCAACGGTACAAAAAATAAGTCAATAGTAATAGTGAAAGTAATAGTAGTAACATATGTAACAATGACACGAGTACTTGTATATATGTCGGACCTAGTACATGATCTCTGACATGATGAGCTAAGAAAAGAAGAACATGGACATGGATGTCCACATATTTATTTAGCTATAAGCCTGTGATAACATGTTTCATCAGATCTCACACTCTTGCATATACATGCACGGGATGTACCATTTCCCCCCTCAATAAGTCACAAGATATTAACTAAATTCTATGTTCTAGGCCAAGTATGCAAGCACACACAGACATATCTATACACGTCATCTGACATAATTTTGTGCATTTACCAACAACAATGTCAGCAGGCGTCTGACATGGAGTCTGTGTTCTGGTGTGGCAAAAATCCAGAAAGTGGAGTTCTATTGTCAGGCAGATATGATCAAAGGTTGGATTTATTATGGAGACTTAGCATGTCAATCAGTGTTATACAGCAGAAAAGTTAGTATAAAAAGATCATATATATTTAATCCCTGCCCACCATTAAAACAACAAGAAAATAAAAGAACAGGATGTAGTCAACATCCTGAAAACATTAAAAAGCTTGTCGAATACTAGGTAACATGATGATGCTCAGGAAATTACTTGACAAAAACAAAGTTCTGAATTATTTAGTTGACCTACCAGCTCAGAGCTCTGATTTGTAACGGAAGTTACCGGTGGACCATCAGGACCAGACAAGATTACAGTAGCACCCTGTCAATTCCCAGAAACATTTTTAGCTTGATTTACTCAAAGAATTATGAATGTAACATACAAGTTAAAAATGTAAATGAGAAAATCTCAGATAAAAAGAGGCATTCCCTCTGGATACCTACAATATATATAAACATACACACACATATGAGCCTATAGAGCAATGGAAGGCTATGACTTCCAAAATATAATTCATCTAAGACGAACCTCCTTACTCCTTATGGCCATATGTCCAGGTGGAGGAGCTGGTAACGCTTGCCCTGGAAGGGAGACAGACTTACCCCATCCAATCTTCAATTCATATTCGTAAACAACAACTCCTGCCCAAAGAAGAAGTGAAAAGGTTATCAGTAATCCTACTATATCTGGGTCTCAATACAGCGACGCAACAGCAGCACAAGTTCATTAAGAGCCATCATGAATACTGGAATAAATATGCAGACGATCCCACATATTGTGTGGAAGAAGCCTTTCACAACCTCACATTATAAAAAACAGAAATACGGAGCATACATATGCTACTATATAGTAACCAGTTTACAGTTACAAATACTCAGAATAATCGATAGTCGTATGAATTAAAGTAGTAGAGAGTGCCAACATCATGAAACAAGAATAAAAACACAAATCCTCTCCCATATGCCGAGAAGAAGCCTCGTAGACCTCAATTAATAGAAAGACACTATAAAAATGTAAAAAATTACATATACTCAGCATGACCAAGACAATATCAGGAACAGCATGCATACAATAATTACATGAGAAACATAAATATGCAAGTAAACACTCCTTAGCAGATAACATGGCTAGTCTACATGCAAAATTTAGAAAGGTTCAAACCCTGCATTTCATCTTTAGCAGCTTGTCCATCAACTCTATTCATAAAAGCTACAAAACCACAATTTCTTTGTCGCTTGCGTTCATCGTCTGTTCTAGGCCACATAATCTTTACACTAGCAATAGGACCAAATCTTCCAAAAGTCCTCAGGAGAAAATTCTCATCCACCTGTCATTTTTTGGGAGAAAGAAACAGGATAACATCAATAAATGCCAGCATCAAAAACCAGGAGAACATAAAGGTATATGTAGAAAGGCGATCCACCTGCGGTGAGAGATTTCCAACATATAGATTTGTAGTTTGTGGATCCCCATCATCAAATGATCCAGGAAGCCTCCCGCTAAGATCAATATCATCGGGGAGCTCGTCAAATTGGCTAAGTGGCTGGAGATACAATATACCTCAAATCAGTAAACCACTTTTTGTAAATATGAGAGAGACATGAGGATATTTAGACACCACTGCTACTTAAGGATTGCATAAAAGAGAACACTGGAATTTTCTCCTAATTATAACTAAGTTATCCAAAGTATTGCAAACAGTAAGGAACTTATGCTATTGCCAACAACTTTAAGTAACTAAACATTTGGAAATAAAAACAAAAAAAGAAGCAGTTAGTTTAACTGAAATATCATATTTAGTCCTACAATGTAAAGACACCATTCAAATGTCACACAGTTCTTACAGCAGAGTGCTCAATTTGGCGTCCATCACGTGATTGACCACGCTCTTGATTCCGCTTCTCCCTTAACTCTTGCTCAAGTTTCAGCTCTTCCATAAAATGATCGATGTTCCTAGACTTTCCCTTCTCTTTCTCCTTTGGTTTCTCCTCTTCCTACAAATTTGATGCAGAGCTATTAGCAGTAGATATGTGATGAAGTACCAATTGTTGGCGGAAATGGAGAATTAGAAACACCAGTAGCAGTATCAAACAGACTAACCTTTCTCTCAGGTTCTTTTGCTCTGGTCGGAGGTGGTAAGAAAGAAGGAACGTACCTGTAGGAACAAAGCTATGGCTGAATTTTTCATTTACCAAATGCTTCTTTTGAAAAGAATAGTGATTTCAATAATCATATTTTACTATGATAATTATTGAAAGACCATTAAGCAACACTGACTTTCGAAAGAACTTTGAAACAAAAGCAAACAATTTTCTCACGGCATACAAAGATCACGCAACACATAACATAAAGGTGAGAGTAGCACAGGCAAAACATAAGAGTATATTCTCTTAAAGGGGTCCCTGGCACACCTGACTTTATATTACCTAACTATGAAAAAAGGACATGAACACTTCCCATCAATAATAATAGCAATATCTTATGGTTTAGCTAAAAGTTTCTGGAGTGAACTTTAAGACCTATTTTCTAGAGCAGCTCTAATAGCAAGATGTTAACTCTCCAAGTCATGTCAATCTTCTGGAATATAGAAGTGGACACTAAGATTATACCCACACTAATTAGCGCCAAATTTTTGTTACTCGGTCACACGTACAAGGCTAAAATAGTGCCTGAGACTTAATATACCTCCAAATGGGAAACAACACCTTCAAAACATTTTATTACTGCACCCTGTGCATGTGATACAAGTAATTTGAACAAATACACTTCGTCAAGCAACAGGTAAGATAAGTTAACATGCTTTGCACAATTCACAGACACTATTGTGCATACATTAGCAGGAAGATAAGTGATTGCACCGGTTTCGTCTCAGAACATAAAGTTAAGGGGACAAATAGGGAGGAAAACATGTTCCGGCTTCATAACACACAGTATAGAAAACTTAATAGTTAGAACTAATAATTCAAGCAGAATATTGATGACAAATATAAACTCAAACCCAAGTCAGAGCAATTCGACTTGCATCCATGATGTCATAGCCTTATATGTTAGCAAAAGTTTTTGTACACTGGAAAGCAATTCCTGTTGTTACGCCCTTGAGAAAAAGCAGTTGGAGTCCAAAATTTTACAACAATTCAAACAATGCCACAAAAAAAGGGAAATAGATAAGCTATCTAGCATGGTGCTTTTCCCAAGATCAGTTGATTAGGATTTCAATTGGTGAGAATTGATTCGGCAGACATAGGCCAGTAGTAATCGCAAAATGCAGGGAATGCCTGCAAACTAGTAAAACATAGTAAGTGGAGCAACACAACAACACCATTTAGCAGACCGTAACCCATAATTTTAGCAGGCCCATGGCAATCTCATAAATGTGCAGCAGCACATAACACTACAAACAACAGACCTCTGGTGCCAAAAGGAAATTTTAGCAACTCTACAGAACTGCAGAAACCACAACCAATTTTATCCCTGAGAGACAGAGAACGACAAAGAGATTAAGACCCCTAAATTTTTTAGTCTGTGCAACAAAGGCATAGATGTCTATGCGTTCAATCATTCAATGTGGAGTACTCATGAAACGTGGGTCACATATATTTTTTTAGGTTTATATGCTCTTAAGTTAAGTGTGAGCGAGTAATCTTCTTGTAAGTGCAAGACATAAATGCCAAAGAATATTTGGAAAGAAATAAACTCTAGTATAACCTAGGAAGTTTGCATGTTTCATCTAATATATACTTCCAGAATCCTCCTCGGTCTTAGGATAGCGCATACTAGACGTGCCAAAGATGCATTGCAGCATTCCAGTAAGTGGAATATGGGCAATAGCCGCAACACCATGACTCTATCTTAAAAATTAAAGTACATTCATTTACCTACTACCCTTCTTTGGAACAGATGCCCCATCTCTGGAAGTTCCACCTGCCATCGTTGAATGAATAAAAGGCCCACATTTTTATTAATGTGCTCTCGGAATAAAAAGCCACCCATATATCGATAGAGTAAAACAAACCAAATAAAATTAAAAGAAAGAAGGAACAAGGCATATAGATTTTAGTATGAATTTGACCTTCAGAATCATTCTTCAGTTTATCATTGGGATTGATCATTCCTCCTCTCACAAAGGTCTTTGATCCAGGAGTGCTATCACTCTGAAATGACTCCAAGAACTCAGCATACAATCGGGCAGTTTCATCCTCTGCTCTCTGAAGACCCAAAAAAGCTGTCAACATCCAACACTACAGCAGCTCACAAAACCAAGATAAGTAATGGAAATAATTGTTACCTTTTTCTTTGCTTCTTCTTCCTCTCTATGCTTCTGAAAAGGAGTTTTCTTACGCGTAACAGAGAATGAATTCATCTTCTTATGACATGCTTAAACACCCAACAGGCACAACCCATCAGACAAAGAAAAAATTGAAACAAAATCGGTCCTTTACAAACTATTAGGTAAAAAACATATCCAAATCCAGAACCCTAGTTAGAAAATTAAGCTCAAATCCTTTTGATCAGACAGTATGACTAACAAATATTTGCTGATTAGACAGATTAGGCCTAACGAATACAAAGTAATCGGAAAAATCCATGTTTAGAGTACACAAAAAATTAGGGTTGTAGTAGTAAACTAAAAGTCATAGACCAATACAAGACTACTGACTGTAACACATTATTAGGTCCGAAACAAAAACAAGAACTAAGTAACCTTTCAACGCTACAATACATATCAAAAAGTAAAATTTAACATAGAGTTTGTAGATTTTGAGCTGCATATTATCTTCTTCTTTTTTATGAATTCTTAAAGTAAAACGTACCGGCATGTGCAGATTTGGGTGAAGAAATAAAATATTCGGACGGATTCAAAGTAAAAGATTGATTTTTAAGGGTTTGTGAAGCTGCTGAAAGAATGACCAGACGATGGGGGTTTTGTGAAAAAATTGGCAGCGAAAAACTCAGGAAGTAGAGAGAAATGGCACGAGAGGTTCTTCATCTTATATTGTTTGGTTGCTGATGTTATACGAAGATGCTGAGTGCTAGACAATATTTTGGTTAAGGGCTACTTAAATAGTTAGGGAGCCCAGAGCAAGTCCAGTAGGATGGATAAATGAGTAAATTTGCCTATTTTCATTTTACAATGGCACTTGCAAACTAGCAAATAGGATTAACAAATCTTTAAATCTGAAAGCTTTTCTTTCCCATCTCAGTTGAGTCGAACGTCTCAAGTTGAACCAACCGGCCTAACTTAAACCAAAATATATTAGTTTAATAATGTAAAGTTGGTTATAAAATTAGTTAATAATATTTTTTATATAAATCCAAAAACTATCCGATTTTATAACTAAATTAAAACGGTCTCACAAAATCATAATTAAATATTAAAAATATAATAGAAATGGAAGCTATAGTTAAATTTACTTATTTGTTTGCCTGTTACCACTGTGGAGAATTGAGTTTCTCCATCAACGTGGACGGGTAAATGAACAAATATAACAAGTCTTACGGGACTTGCTCTAACGGGATATAAGTTTTAGTTATAGGGTTTGTTTGGGTGTTTTAATGCACTTTTTAAAAAATATTTTAAATTTGGGAATACAATTTGACCGTGGATATTAACAGGGTTGTGATATTTTCTACATGTACGAATCTTTCTGGACATGAAATTTCTCACTTTTTATAGTTTGTGTTAAAGCATCTCCAACGGAAGGATGTGATGTTCCTATTTTAATGGATTTTGCTAGTTTTCCTAAAAAATGGTCTCCAATGGGAACTTAAAAAGAAGATACAAAACTTATGTGGCAGCCGGTTGAATTATATCCTCTAGTCTATCCTTTTGTTTCAGAGGATTTCTTAGAGGATTTAGAGAATCCAATAAGTATTTAATTCCCTAATATAAAAAAAAAAACTATTATGCCTATCAATATATGACAACTATAATAACTCTGCTTCACGTTGTTATACAGTTGAAGATGATTATCTTGAACTTCCTAAAACTAAGGAAAATTTCGGTAAAAATGATCCAAGAATGTTTTCTTTACCCATTCGCATATGAAGGATACAAATGTCTCATTAGAGATGCTCTTAGGTTGTGCTTGATTACATCTAATTTTATGGAATTAGTCATTTTTTCATGGAATAACATATTTTCAGTCGTTCGAAAATAAATCCAATTCCATAAAATTGTGGGCCCACTTAATAAAAAAGAGTGGTATAAAGTTTAATTTTGAACTTAATTCTGGAACTATTTCTACAGATTATATTTTCCATGGAATTATTTTCTTTCCCTAATATTAAACACAACCTTAAAATGTTGCTAGACTTAGTGCAAAAAATCTCGAGGAAAATCCGAGAGGAGGTCCAAGGGCAGTTTGAGCAGTCTCTCTAGCATTGGGATATGTGCAGGTAAAGTGGGTCCAGCCACTGTGTCTATCGGGATTTCCTTCATGATTTTTTCTAAGTAAACCTATCATCTCTCTCCTACCCTAATTTTCACTCTCCTTCGTCTCCCCACTAAAAATTAACCTAATTGACCTAAATCCGAAAATAAAATCAAATTTTGCCAAAATTTAATGACTAGAATCATGTTCTCATCTTATTCTTCCGATATTTAATAAACAAATAAAATGATGGATCAATGATACCCCTTATAAACTATATACTAAAAGCCCATAGGAGGTCATTTATTGATCTTATTCTCATCGAGGTGTTGAAATTATTGACAACTATGATTTGAAATGAAAAGTTAGAGAAAAATACCTTTTGTGATTGTTGATCTCTGATGAGCAAATGATTTTGTTGTTGGTGTAGTTTTTTAACTTAATTTTAATTTCTACTACTTTTTTAATTCAATTCAAACCTACCCTAAACTTAATATCATTGGTCCGACCGAAGAGAGGAACTTATAGGGTGACTCAAATGTATTTTGTAAGACTCTGTTAAGTTTGAAGGCAATTGATCATTCTTTTTCAAAATAAAGATTTGGAGTCCCCAATAATTGTTAAACTCCATTAAATCGATTAAAAAAATCAATTTTGCTTTCAATTACTTCAAACTAAAATGAAATTGAAAAAATGTGGTGTAAAAAAAAACCGTGTTACACACCGTTGATGGTGAAATTTTGATAAAGGCGAAAATCATAAAATTATTTATGTTCCTGTATCAGAAATATAAAATTTACAAATTTATTTTTGGTTCTGTACTAAAAATATAAAGTCTGTATTTTTATTTCGATTCTACAAGAGAATTCAGAATACATATTCTATTAGTGGCTATGAGTACCTTATACTGATTATATAGTCTCTTTGTGAATATATACATCCGCATATATTTAGAGCTTCGCCCGGTTAAACTTTCGATATTTTACGTATATATAGTATATATATATTAGTTAAGTACTTACTTTATGTATCAAATTTTCTTTAATTATTGGAAATTTAGAGAAGTTAACGATGTTTGTTGCAATTCTTATCTTATTTTTGAATGAATGTCATGCTCCTAGAGGGATATCCACTAGCAAAAATTGCACAATTTGAACCTACACCAAGTACAATAATTTCTCAGCGGAATTCCTTTGCATCAGGTGGTAATAGCTTTAATGTTGTGATTCGGTCAAAAACACCAAGTGTGAACGTCGAAAGAGGAATGCTTGAATGGCGGTGAGGTAAGACCAGCGTTAAGTCCTTATTCTTTCTGGTGCACAACACCAGCTTCACCTTGCACGACGATGGGTTAGTCCCAATATCAGACACTCTCTCGCCTACCCTTGCACAACGCTGGGCTAGTATCAACGACATTCCCTCTCAGGACTATATTTGTACGACGTTGGGCTAGTCCCAATGCCATATTACCTTGGCGCTCGCTATGCTAGTGCCCACACTGCACGGTGCTAGGCTAATCCCAGCGCCAAACGAGTTTTTGGCGCTAGCCTAATGCTAGCGCCCAACTGTTGCAGCGCTGGCCTAATACCAGAGTCACCCACTTTGGCACTAGCCTGTTTTTAGCGCCACTAGAACCAAAACACTGACCCCTCTTGTGTTACTAGCCTAGTGTTAGCACCTATTCTGGCATGACTTTGGATAATGTAAATGATGCCATCATCTTAGTGTTGGTACAAGGATGATAGTCCTCTCTTGGCTAGCACCGATCTTAGTTAATACTCTTTATCCTTGGTGCAATGTCAAGCTCTTCATCTTGTTCATAAATATGCTTTAAGTCTAAGTTACCTTCTTGATGCTCTGTGTTCCAAATATTTAACAAATGAGCCTCTAATATGAGACTACATAAAACACAAACTTTGGTGATTCTAATTAGTATTACCGAGTACCCGGTTTACTCAAATCCCAACGAATGGCATCATCACATTTCGACACTCAAATGACTTAATATAGTCTGCCACTAGACTTACTAAAATTCAAGTCACAGACGGACTTATTATTCATGCTATACTCGATACTAGTAGCCAGTCTACTTAATTAATTGGCACTTTGGGCATACTGCCTACTTACTTACTTAACTATTTAATTAATTAAGTGAGTCATTCATATGACTAAACCATCAGTTTTATGAGACATCAAATATGTCACATAGGTATATTCACATGGTATTGGTCTGGCGGTTTACAACATGTGTGGTGTAATTGTATACCCACAATGAAAGAAAATAAAGTCGTGTGAACGTTGCTGGATGAGGGAATAGTGGGCGCATGATTTCTAAAGTCTTCCCTACAATCATGGGCATGATATCAACCACGATTCTCCACTCCACTTATTTCACTTATTACAAGATCATCAATGTGAGTTCAACACTATAAATAAATGACTTATAATCTATTCCAAAAACAAGTTAAGTTTGTCGAAGTCACACCAAGATATCATAAACAATTCTTTCTTAAACACTTGAACTCAACTACAAAGACTTATATTCTGCAACTAGAATTTATTACACTTTGATCTCATTTTTCTCTGTTTTCCTCCCTAATATCAACCTTTTTCCTTTTTTGTGTCCAAAGCAAGGCTTGAACAACTATTTTTTGGTTTAGGCTAGCCTTGTACAATTTTGATATCTCGTATTCATTACAATCTACCCTTCAAATTTTTTATATTTTTTACCCTAAAACACACATATGTTATGAACGATTATATTAGTTATGAATTGATAAACATCACGAAATACAAAAAACTTAATTAAATTAATTCAGATCGAATTTGTTCGAATTTCCGGTCAAACCCCCACTGTGGCAACAATCATCTAGTGATATGTTAGTATAAATAATAGAGGCACACCCTACTGTTGTGGTTGTTATTGTTTAAGAGTTTGCTTCACTGATGGAATTATTGTATTCTTATCTCCAATTTCACAAAGGATAACAAAATATCATTCTCAATAAAGATCCACCCTAAATTTAATCAAATCATGTATTCGATACAAATTTGAAATTGAGATTTTGCGATTATATAAAGAGAGAGGAAGAGATAGATAGAAAAATAGTAATTGTCGATAGGATATTCATTAAAGACAGAAGAGATTCGAACTATTAACACTATATATTTATTAAAACCGTATTGAATTAGAAATTTAGTCATTCTTGATTATGATTATCACTGATAATTTTTTTCAATTTTTTCAGTTGCAGAAGAACAAAAAATTATAGAAAAAGACAAATTCACTTTTTGCTCTTTCATAGCTTTCTACATTTTGGTCCATATTCATAGACTTTAGTCAATGGAAAATTGTCCATGTATAGTTTTTTCGTCCTTGTGAAAAAATACAGTCTACAATTTCATATTTTTACTCTAATAGAATTAAGAGTACCTAAAAAATGTGAATATCACCATTACAGAGGTCTTCTGGGGATTTCAAAATAAAAATTGAACCATGAAACGAATCAATTTAAATTTCCACAAATTATTCATGCATCTGCAAGAATTGGTTCATAGTTCACACTTACCATCAAACATTTTGGCTCTCAAAATGAAAGTAAAAGGAATCAATCTGAGTTTTTTTTTTTTGAATGAAAAAGGTTATAATTTTGTTCAAAAAAAAAAAAATCTATACATATATTTTTTTCAACTTTAGTGTTTGGTCCAACTTTAGTATTTGGTATAATATTTGTTCAACTTAGGATTTGGTATTTGAAAATAACATTGACCCGTGTTGATACGATTAAATATTGGTATTTGGTATAATATTTTTTTTATAAAATTATTAAAAGAGTTTACTATTATACCCTTCGCTTTCTTAACATTTAAGTTCCGATGGCTTCAATAGATCAATTTAGCCTACGGTCCTGATCTAATAGGCAATTAGGTCGACAACAGTTTTCTTCTCCTTTTCAAACAACGACCAACACCAGTGCACCCACTTCGCTGCCGGTAATCTCGAATCTATGGTTGTATTGGAGATCGCTTTTCGAAGAGAGGGTCGAGATGGTATCGAGAAAGTTGGGTTGCGTCTGAAATTTGCAGGCGAGATAGAATTGCTGCTACTATTGCCGTGAAGTAGATAGAAGATTCAATATAAAAGATGATTTGGTAATTGATATATGAAGCAGAGATAATGTTGGGAGTGGGTTAATTTCAGGTGTGTGTTTCACTGCCCTGGATAGTTGGCCGGAAATTGCAGGAACTGAAATTGGCAGAGAAAAACAAGGAAGAGAAGAAGGGCATGATTGTGCCATGGATAGTTAACCCTAACTCTTTTTTTTTCTCCCTTCTACTTTTGAAACAAAATAGGAGTTGGGTTTGAACTTTGAATTTGAGTTAATTTGTACGATAAAACAGTGAGGAAGTAAGTTGTTTTGAGCAAGAAATAGAGAAGAAAAGTAGTACTGCCGTTCAAATTTAGGAAGGATGAAGGAGATTAAAGAAGGATATTGAGAGTTTGTGAAGAATTAGAAGTTGGGTTTCTATTGAACTTGAGTTTGTAAGGGTTTTGAATGAATTATTTGCCGAGAAAACAGGTTAAAGTAAGGTTGTTGCTGCCGTTCAATGTGGTGATGAAAGGTTAAGATTCGAGAGTCTTTAGAGTCCTGGTAGTTTTGGGAATGTTGGGTGAGGATTCGAAATTTCAGGTGGAAGAAGCTATAAAAGAAGCCAAGATAAGCAACAGTAAGCATATCTTCATCACCAGATAACTACACCCCACCTGTAGATGAAAGAGTTGCTGAAATTGTTGAAATGAAAGATGAAAGATCTTTCTGTGAAGATGAAAGGTTACAATAGTAAATTTGTTAATAATTAGACTTTATATGAATTTTTAATAAATATGAAACAAAAGTCTAGAGTTAAATTTTTAATAAATATTAAACAAAAGTCTAGAGTTAATTTTTAGACCACATATTAAAATTGGATAAAATGGAAGTACCAAACCAATTAGTTATGCAATGACTAAAAAGTTACAAACTATCACAGTGGTTTAATGACTCATTTAAGCTTCATGGGTTTATAGACAGAGGGGCACACTTCCAAATTATCCCTAGCTAGCCAACATCAATGAGTCACTTGATACTCAAAAGTATTTTAGAGTTTTTTATTTTACTCTAATATAATTAAGAGTACCTAAAAGATGTCAATGCCATCATTATGAAGGACGTACTTCAAATGTCCTCCGGGGATTTTAAAAAAATATTTAATCATGAAACGAATCAATTTGAATTTCTGCAAATTATTCATGCATCTGCCAGAATTGGTTGGTTCATACGTACCATTAAGCAGTTTAACTCTCAAAATAAAAACGAAATAAACCAATCTGAGGTTCTTTTTCTTTTTTGGATGAAAAAGGTTATAATTTTGTTCAAAGGAAAAAAAATTATAACGAAACTCTCTAAGTAAAGTGAAATGTGAGACCAAGAATCAATGACCATGCTTAACAATAATTTTTATTTACAATTGACATCCACTTCAACACCATAACCCTCAATTTGGTGCATTTCCCCACCCCCACCCAAATAAAGGTTGTACTCTTGACTTCACTGATGATATGATCTACATCCCTACCTCTTTTGTGAGACATTACTCACATGCTTGATAGATATATTTTCATGTCTTATTTGATCTCACATTTATATTGTTAGTGTTCAATTCTTTGTTATATTATTATTATTATTTTATGTTTTTAGGTATTTTTGGTGGAATTGGCAATTGCGAAAAAATTGGTTTAAAAGTGATAAAAGTACCCATCAAAAATGACAAAGGTACCCCATAAATTTTGTAAAGGCACCCACAAGTTGGATAAGGGTACTCACCTTCCTTTTGAATTCAAATCAAAATTTGATGGGAGATTCTTCTTCTCGCATGTGAAGATTTGGAATGAGATTTTGGGTTGTTTTTCGAGAAATATGATAAGAATATATTCTGGCCTCATAATAAGGAAGTTTTACACGTTTGAAAGCAACAAAATCAAAACAGAACCTCGTAGGATTTGATTCTCGCTAAAACAGGGAAGATAGTTATTCTCGGTTTGATATTGATGCAAAAGAGAATATTTTTGAGTCTGAATAAGTCAAGGATATTTCAAGTTTTGAATATGGTAACAACATCGAGCATATCACTCTCAAGAAGGAAAACATCATCAACAATAATTCGTGAGTTGAGCAAAAAAAACAAACATCGTGATTCTGCCGAGATTTTTCTCATTGGACAAAAGGTATCTTCGAAGATTTGGAGTGGATAGTTGATTGCAATGTAAATAGAGAAGATTGGAGAAGCATATGGAGGCTGGTGTGAGCCAGATTCGAAAGAAATAAAATTCAGAATTTTTCTGCAACTCACAGAGGAAGAAGAAGATGAAGAACATAAGTCAGCCAAAAACTGTCTCTAAAAACCGTGGCCTATTCAACTGCTACAACGTCAGTTTATCTCAGCTACTACTTCGACAGTTCATATTTTACGACACCAAAAGTCAGTTATTTACTGCTCTTGAGATCTGTCGTTGATTCGACAGAAAAATAAAAGAAAATTGAAAGAATTTTTTATTTAATAAATCCAAATGTTTAATCATTTTTCCTCTATTTTTCTTTCATGAGTAGCTAAATTCCTCATCTAGGATTAGTGAGGAAGTCCTACTATGTTTGCTAGTATGTTGTGATTGTTTTCTATAAAAATTCTCTTGATCCTATTTCTTGTTTCATTACGATAATAATTTTCTTCATTTGCCCTACTGCTTAATGCAATGAGTTAAATATTCTTTTGTGAGACTAGCATCTTATGTTGAAGAAAATTGTTAAATCTTTGAAAAAAAAAATCAATTGATTAAAATTTTATATTTTTTCCAAGACGTAAATACTTTGTCCGAAATCGTCTTGTATAATATTTTGAGAAAATTATAGGGAGTGGTTGCAAATGTCTAATATGCATAGTAGTGATGGAATCTTGAATCCTAGGTTCTCTTTTATTTTATGTGTTTTAGAATTTTAGAAAAACAATCACCATTTCAATCAATTTATTATTAGCACTTTAATTAATTAAAAACTAGAAGTTATAAATTTGAAAATCCATGTGAAACGAACCATATTTGTATATTGTCTACTCGACATCCGTATACTTGCGGCATTTAAAATTAAAATCCCACCAATGTTCATTTCACTATAAAGCACCCAACAAATTGCAAACAACATGATATTTCCTTGCCCCTACTAGTAGATCCTCTGATATTCAAAGCCAGTAGTTTATTCTAAATTGAATCAGATTGTACCAAATTTTCACCACAGCCTTTTAAAAAATAATTCCACACATTTATAGCAAAACTGAAGTACAATAGTAAATGGTTTGATGTCTCCTCTTGTATTCCCACACATGCTACAAGTTTTAACTGTTACGTTGCAACCTCTTTTGTTCAAGTTGACAACGGTTGGAATGGTACGATTTAGTTTTGACAAGATAAAAGAACAAAACAAATTTGATGAATAAAAGCCTTATGTTTTTCATTTCAATAAATCTGTACATTGATGCTATAATATCTGCACGTAACATTGTAATTTACAGTTGAAAAAAAATCAGTGCCCAGAAAATATGCCTCCTTGGATTTAACTCAGGGTTCACTAAAATAAAAGTTATATTAATAGAGTTTCTTCTAAACCATGGATAAAATCTTTCTACTTAGACGTCCAAACTAAACTGACATTCTTCTATTAGCCTTCAAAATAGGTGTTATATAGTTTTTAGAGCTACATTGTTCACTATACGAACAAATATGCTGCAAAACAAGCACTATTTTTGAAATTATATAACATCCACTTATCGTATCATTTCATTATCCTTGTTGCTCATGCTCCCTTAACCCAACTTCATGTACATATACGGAATGACCAAACTCCCAATAAACAAACCTAAAAGTAACAACATCTTTCCATATATATGCCAAAGAGGTCCATGACATATTTGGACCCCTTAACGGTAACTATAAACAAAAGTTTAATAAGGCTTGTAGAAGAAAGGAGAAAATAAACACCACAAAAAATTCTAGCAAAAGCCACTAAATTCTGGCAACTGGCCAAAAAAATTAGTTGCCAAATACTTTCAGAATTATATAAAGACAACTATGATAAACACCTTTTTAGGTCATATTTAGACCTATTTTTATATATTATTTGTCCTCGATGTCGATTAATTTTTTATAATTTTTTATAATTTTTATATTTTTATAGGCACGTTAATTAAATGGGCTCGCGTAAAATACTGCCACAAACTCGGTTGCGGCAGCCCTGTTTTGTCTTCCAAATCCGGATCACTCCGTATTTCATTTGGTAACTAGGCAGAAAAAGAATTTATATGGTAATGGTGAGACACGTGTTAGCTGCTACATAGCTTACCTTTGCAAATCAAGTGTTTGAATGGTCATTGGTGTAAACCCTTTGTTATGGTGATAGTGTTGGATCTGCAAAATAAAAATACTAAAACAGAAGAAGTTAACGTTAATAAAATCTCGGAATGATATGCACACAATGGACAGATCCACCTGCTCAGTAAATTGTCCTTAACACAATAGTCCGTGGGTACTCCTCAAGAATCAGAGATGCTATACCCCCAAAGCGGAGATGTGTCCAGGATAGAACTGTCCGTTATGACTATTATAAGCACAATACTAGTCACCCACTCAAAAGAACTCAACAACAATTTAGATTACAGAAGGGAAGTAAACAAGCAGTGCGCAAAACAAAGCAATAAGAAGGGAAAAGAAGGAAGGATAGTAGCTGCTTCTGGTGTAAGTTGAAATGAAGAAATTCGTTTTTCTTTTATAGGCAGAAAGAAGAGAATAGCTTTAATGGCTATTGAATGAAAATCAATTCCGTGCATGGAGCACACACATAATGTTTAAAACGGAATTAAAACGGGCAAATTTATTCAATCTTTAATTTCAATTCAAATTCCACCGGGTCAGACGCCCCCCACATTAAACAAATTTTAATTTAATTTCTAGATTCTTTAAGAAAATAATTAAAAAATATTTTGTCCAAAAAGATAAGTCTTGGTTGACCCACACCCACACCCGAACCCGAGCCCGCACCCACACCTGAGCGCAACTCGACCCGATCGACCGGCGGATAGCGGCGGCGTGCGTGCTTTGGTGCGAGCACCGCGCGTGTGTGAAATGTATGGTTGCACCAACTAGCCCATAGCCTTAGTCCTCTCCCATACACAAAAGAGTCTAAACCCTTAAGGGGCCTCCCTTAGATGCAAATTTCTAAGTAATATGGAGAGGTAACATCTTTAGCTTCTCCAATGTGAGACTAAAGGTTCATTCACAAGTAGTGAAAATGAGCTAGTTTTCCTTAGTGACCCCTTGGTCCTAAGCCCATTTTCTCTAAGACCAAAAACATAGTAACTTAAGCCCATTTTCTCTAACAATCCCCCACATGAATGAAAACCCGACGAAAATCAGAAATCAGAAAGGGAGAAATACCACTATAGGCAATAGGTGTCCATAAGGTCTTGAACCTTTGCTTAGTGAGAAATTACCGAACTACTTGATGGACAGTGAATGCGAGGAATGTCACAGGCCTATGCCAAAGAGGAATGTCTTCTAAAAAGCATCTTAGCTAAGCGGCTTCCTCTCCTGCCTTATCTAACGCAATAAACTCCGATTCCATAGTGGATCGAGCTATACATGTCTGTTTGGAACTCTTCCAAGATACAGACCCACATGCTAGAGTGAAAACATAACCACTCGTAGACTTAGACTCCTGTGAGTCTGATATCCAGTTTGCATCACAAAATCCTTCAAGGACTACAGGGTATCTCTCATAATTTAAACAAAAGTTCAAAGTGTACTTCAAGTACCTTAACACTCTAATAAGTGCATCCCAATGCTCCTTCCCCGGATTACAGGTATACCTACTCAACCTACTCATAGCATAAGCAGTGTCCGGTCTTGTACAATTCATCAAATACACCAGAATTCCTATAACACGTGAGTATTCAAGTTGTGAAACTCCATTACCCTTATTCTTTTTGAGTCTACAACAAGGATCATACAGAGTACAAGTAGGTTCACAATCAAACTGATTATATTTTTTAAGCACAGATTCAACATAATGAGATTGACTAAGACTAAATCCATTAGAATTTCTTCTATCTTCATCCCTAAGATCACATCAGCGGGGCCTAAGTCTTTCATGTCAAAGTTCTCATTTAGCATGTTCTTTGTAGAATTAATTACATCCATGTTTGTACCAAGTATAAGCATATCATCAACATACAAGCATACAATCACATAAGCATCATTCACAAGTTTAGTATAAACACACTTGTCAGATTTATTGATTTTAAAACCACTAGAAATCATTACATGATCAAATTTTTCATGCCACTATTTAGGTGCTTGTTTCAAACCATACAAAGATTTTTTCAGTTTACAAACTTTGTTTTCACAACCTTTCACTACAAATCCCTCAGGTTGGTCCATATAAATTTCTTCATCTAATTCACCATTTAGAAAAGTTGTTTTTATATCCATTTGATGTATCTCTAAGTTATAAATGGCATCAATAGCAGTTAACATCCTAATGGAATTAATTCTCGTAAACGATGAATAAGTATCAAAGAAATCTACACATTCTTTCTGTTTATAGCGTTTAGCTACTAATCTAGCTTTGTATTTTTCCACAGTTCCATCTGCCTTACGTTTCCTTTTGAAGATCCATTTACAACCTATGGGTTTACACTCTAGAGGTAAATCTACAATCTCCCACGTACCATTATGTATAATGGAATCCATTTCACTAATGACAGATTCTTTCCACCTTGGAGATTCATAAGAAGTCATGGCTTCTCTATAAGTCTGTGGATAAGTCTCAGCTAAGCATGTTATGAAGTCTGGTCCAAAAGATTTTTCAGTTCTAAGTCTTTTACCTCTTCTAGGCTCAAATTCATCTACATCTTCCTCTAAAGGTAATGTCTGACTAGTCGAAGAGACATCTAGGGGATCAACACATATCATACGAGAATCAAATTTTAATGGAAAAATATTTTCAAAAAAAACAACATCCCTAGATTCCATAATAGTATTCACACCAATTTCAGAAATTTCAGAACTTACAACCATAAATCTATATGCAGTAGTATGCTCATGATACCCTATGAAGACACAGTCAACAATTTTGGGTCCTATCTTGGTTCTCTTAGGTGGAGGAATAGAAACCTTAGCAAAACACCCCCATACTTTAAAGTATGCATAAGAAGGTTGACTACCTTTCCATAACTCATATGGAGTTTTGTCTGATCCTTTAAAGGGTACTCTGTTCAAGACATAACAAGTTGAGAGGACGGCCACCCCCCCACAAGTTTGCAGGTAATCCTGAACTAATTAACATGGCATTCATCATCTCCTTAAGGGTTCAGTTCTTCCGTTCATCCACACCATTAGATTTGGTGAATAAAGAGGGATTACTTCGTGTATAATGCCGTGTTCTATGCAAAAATCTCATATAGGAATTACATACTCACCACCACGGTCAGACCTAATAATGGTAGCACTTATTTGGTTTTCAACTTCTAGTTTATACATCTTAAAGGCTTCTAACGCATCATCCTTACCTTTAAGTAAATATATGTGACAATACCTCGTACAATCATCTATAAAAGTGACAAACCATTTCTTACCACCTCTAGTTTGAACTGATTTCATGTCAACAAGATCTGAATGAATTAATTCTAAGGGTTTAGAATTTCTCTGAATATTTTTTCTAAAAGGTTTTTTAGCATATTTTGATTCTACACATACTTCACATTTATGTTCATTATCCAAACTAAATTTGGGTATGCAGCCTATGCTAGCAAGTTTATGCATTGACTTATAGTTTACATGTCCAAGTCTACCATGCCAAACATTCAATGACACACAAAAATAAGCAGAAAAATCAACTTTATTCATTTCATTATAGGTTATATTAAGTTTGTAGAGACCCTCAGTCTTATAACCCTTTCCTACATAATCCTTACCCTTAGTGACAACAACTTTCTCAAATTCAAAAACAAGTTTAAAACCCTTACCATCAAAAACATCACAAAGAAAAAGATTTTTGCAGATGTCCGGAACATGAAGAACTTCATTCAATGTGAGATTATTGCCATAAGTGAGCTTTAGCCTAACTTTGCCTTTTCCTGCAACCTGTGCTGCAGATGAGTTACCCATGCAGAGTTTCTCCCCTTCCCCTACCTTCTGATAGGAGGTGAACATATCTCTGTTTCTATAGACATGCTTGGTAGTGCCAGACTCTACCCACCAGTCTCTCATATTGGTTAACAAATTAACTTCAGACACCGTACCATAAAACTCGATCTTGTTGTTTTCAACCAAATTAGCAATGCATTTCTTCTTATTAAAGTCCTTACGTTTCCTACAGTGTATTGCCATATGGCCAGGGGTTCCACAAACATACAAGCACCTTTAATTTTACCAATGCCAAATTTGGGTTTTTGAAATATACCTTTCTTGTGATGACTGGGCTTAGGGTTGCGTTTGCTTCTCTCTCCCTTTATAGTATTGGAAGACTTGTGTTCAATTACATGAGCCTTGTTGGACATGTACCTTGCAGAAGATACATTCTTGTCTTTGGAGCACAGTAACTCTTCCACTTGAATCTTCTTACACAAGTCAACCATACTGACTTCACCAGTTTCATGTCTCAATCTACGTTTGTATTCGTACCAGGAAGACGGTAATTTCTCAATCACAATAGACACTTAAAAAGTTTCATCTATCACCATGCCTTCAACAAGAATTTCATTGATAATACGCTGAAGTTCAAGGAATTGATCAACCATAGATTTGTCATTCAAAATTTTATATTCCAGGAACCTAGCTACCAAGAATTTCTTACTTCCAGCAATTTCATCTTGGTATTTTGCCTCTAAAGCAGCCCATAAATCAAATAGCAGAAAAGGTATCTTTTGCATTATAAAAATCATACAATGCATCTTCTAAACAATTCAGAATATGATTTTTAGCCATATAATTCTGCCGAACCCAACTTTCCAACTCCGTTTCATTTCCAGCATCATTCAAACCCTTATCAAACAATTTCAGAACAAGTTCATCTAACATATGAAAACTCAGAAGGAACAACATCTTTGATTACCATCTTTTGAAATCTCTCCCACTGAATTTTTCTGGTCTGTCAACATCATTTTACCTATTGTTACAGAGTAAGTGTATTGTGTTAAGAATGTTGGATCTGCAACAATAAAAATACTAAAACAGAAGAAGATGTTAACGTTAATAAAATCTTGGAATGATATGCACACAATGGACAGAGCCACCTGCTCAGCAAATTGTCCTTAACACAATAGTCCGCGGGTACTCCGCAAGAATAAGAGATGCTATACCCCAACAACGGAGATGTGTCCAGGATAGAACTGCCCGTTATGACTAGTATAAGCACAATACTAGTCACCCACTCAAACGAACTCAACAACAATTTAGATTACAGAAGGGAAGTAAACAAGCAGTGCGTAATAAGAGGGGAAAAGAAGGCAGGATAGTAGCTGCTTCTAGTGTAAGTTGAAATGAAGAAATTCGTTTTTCTTTTATAGGAAGAAAGAAGAGAATAGCTTTAATGGTTATTGAATAAAAATCAATTCAGTGCATGGAGCACGAACATAATGTTCAAAACGGAATTAAAACGGGCAAATTTATTCAATCTTTAATTTCAATTCAAATTCCACTGGGTCAGACGCCCCCCCACTTTAAAACAAATTTTAATTTAATTTTTAAATTCCTTAAGAAAATAATTAAGAAATATTTTGTCCAAAAAGATAAGTCTTGATTGATCCACACCCGCACCTGAACCCGAACTCTAGCCCGTGCCCGCACCCTAGCCCGTGCCCGCACCCGAGCCCGACCGGACTGGACGGCGGCGTGCGTGCTTCGGTGCAAAACACCGCGCGTGTGTGAAATGTATGGTTGCACCAACTAACCCATAGCCTTAGTCCTCTCCCGTACACAAAAGAGTCTAAACCCCTAAGGGGCCTCCCTTAGATGCAAATTTCTAAGTAATATGGAGAGGTAACATCTTTAGCTTCTCCAATGTGAGACTAAAGGTTCATTCACAAATAGTGAAAATGAGCTAGTTTTCCTTAGTGACCCCTTGGTCCTAAGCCCATTTTCTCCAAGACCAAAAACATAGTAACTTAAGCCCATTCCCCACATGAATGAAAACCCGATGGAAATCAGAAATCAGAAAGCGGGAAATACCACTATAGGTAATAGGTGCCCATAAGATCTTGAACCTTTGCTTAGTGAGAAATTATCGGAACGCGATGTCTTGAACTGCCATCGTTTCGTGTAGTTCATTAATAACTTCCATGCGTGATATCACTCTAGGTGAAGACAAGTTCGTGCCGTTGTATCCATTTTGGCCCTGAACGTATCTCGTTTCTCAGAATGCTCTAGAGAATCAACTCAATTCTCATAGGAAGTGGCCCACTTCCACATTCAGATAGGTGAGTTCCATCAAGAGTGTTTACTGCTACACCCCACTTTAGTCTTAAATTGAAACTATAAAACTCATTAAGACTTAATAAAAAGTCATCTTTCACATGCAGTCACACTATCACGTCTACACCATAGGGAAGGGACAGAGAATGAAATTCTCTGATATTGTTTCCTTTAACCCACCACAAATTAGTTGTCTCATTCAAAACCTTGATCTTGGGATCTCCAGTCAGCAAGATTGAGTATCCTTCATGCCAAGTTTATTTAATGAGCTTAAGTCCCATCCCCCTTGATGCATTACTAACTATCTCCTTGGACAAACCTTTCGTAAAGGGTCCGCGATATTCTCCTTAGTCCTCACAAAGTCAACAGAAATAACGCCAGTTGAGATTAGTTGTTTTAGGGAATTATGTCTTCTACGAATGTGTATAGACTTCCCATTATAGTTGCTGTTTTTAGCATTAGATATTGCAGCTTGACTATCACAATGTATAGATATAGTTGGCACATGCCTATGCCAAAGAGGAATGTCTTCTAAAAAGCATCTTAGCCAAGCGGCTTCCTCTCCTTCCTTATCTAACGCAATAAACTCAGAGAATTTAAGACCGAAGAAGAAAAAATATCGGTAATATGTATTCTGCGATCTGTGAAAATTTTGGAGAAGTTATTGCCGAGATTTGGGAGTTATTAGGGTTTGATGATAGTGTAGTATAAATAGAAGGGGTTAAGAGAGGATTGGCGGAGCTGAGAATACGCAGAGAAGCCATAGAAATCAAAACAAAAAAATTATGCTGCTGCTACTGTGAGAGAGAAGAGGAAGAACATAAGGCTGGTGAGAAGCGTCGTTGATAGTGTTGCTGAAGCAGACGTATTTCAACAGCACCAAAAGTCCGATTTTTATTCCTGTTTTCTTTTCTTTCTTCTGTAACGCAGAGAACACTTCTCTGTAACACTTATAAGCGTATCAAACATCCTGTGTTAATATTATTTTACCATTGTAAGCACCATTTGAGCTATGAAATATATTTTTGAGGGTGTTTCCAATACAATGAGGAGCTAAACCCCATCTCTGAGGCGACGGATGAAGTTAATTTTTCAAAGATTATGTGGTAATGTTTATTTAATTAATTTATGCAATTTATTTATGATTAATAGCCTTGGTTAAAAATTGAATTAATGATTTTTGTTAAGCAGTTGTGATTTCGTTAGATGGTACATGCTTTGGCCTAGGTTTTAGATGTTCCATGCTTTTGTTATACAATTGTTCTTTCGAAAATCTACTTGTTGCTATATTTTAGAATCCAATTAAACGTAGAATTGCATAATTATAATTATTGAATTTAATCATTTTAAAAATTGGAAATTAGTGGAATCCTAGCCTCAGTTTTCTCTCAACTTCATTATCAATTTCATTTGATTTTTGTTATTTTTAGTCTTAGAAATTAGATTTAAAAATAATTTTTCACAAGTTCGAAAACAAACCCTATTTACCACAATTTACAATCACATCAATTTTTGGCGCCGCCGACGCGGACTTGTTTTTAGATTTTTTTTTAGGTTTAGTTTAATTTTATTTAGGATTTATTTTTATTTTATTTTTTTTGTTCTTTTTTACGCGTTTGGTATTTTCTATTCTTTTCAGATTTGAAACGAAACTAAATAGAAAAGGAGAAAGTGCTATAAAAAGGAAGTAGAGCCAAAGAAGGAAAGAAAAGAGGATTCCAAAAGGAGTGAAGGAGATTTTATTTTATTTTTATTTTATTTTTTTAGTTTAGTTTTTAGTTTTTATTTTTAGAAACTGTATAGGGTTTGGTTATTATTTTTGTAATTATTTTAGGTATTTTTCTGTTTTTCTTATTTTTGGACTTTTGAACTTTGGAATTTTGAACATTATTATTTTTTAAATCCTACGGAAGGGTATTTAAATATAAACTGCAACAGGGAAGGACGACAATTACGATATTGTCTCGGCCCCTCGGGTTCGTACACTAACACAGGAGTTGGTGGCCCGAGTCGACTACAATCGATTCATCCCCCGTCTGGTACGGGAGGTAAGACTCGATCAACCCACGAATCCCCTGCAAGTGGGTTTACTGTATTCCTTCGTATGCATATATGTTGAGGAATTGTATACGGACTTATTTTCTAGTAAAGGGCAAGGATTGGCCTTATAAGATAAGGACTCGGATTTCATCACCGTTTCCTTCTTGCCCGCCTTAGGAACACGTTACCTAACCCGAACCTAAGCCTAAAATTTGACTAGAAAGAAGACCGATAGGGTATCGAGCTTATTGGAAAATCGTTCAAAATGTCTGTATTGGTTACTTTATTAGCCTAAATCAAGGTTAAAGAAGATTATTTTAAGTTGATTAGATCCGCCTTGTAACCCAGGGAAAAGTGCCAAAGAGACAGGGTTATCAAAGCTCCTTAGAGCTTATCCTGTTTCTATTCGACTTAATCTAATTCGGATCGTTCTGAGAGATTCGCTAAAACTATAACTAGTTACCTTTTGGAAAAATAGAAGCTGGTCTGAAAACAATCTAAGTGCAGCCATCATACTTTTTGTTTGCTAGATTCAATATGTTTGATTTGGTTGAGTCGGCCTTGTTTGTGTTTGTTTAGAATTCCCTTCCACTTAGGAGTTATTTAATTGCATGCCCAAGCCGCTTGAAGTCTTGAGTAAGCGTGACTGGAGAAGAGATTCTATTGGTCGTTTGATCAGTGACGGAAATAGAAACTCTGCTTTTGAAATTGAGAATTTAGGAAACCCTTCTTTTGAGAGCCGAAACTTTAGTTTTGAGAATTTGTCTCTTAGTGAGGAAGTTGTTCCTAATTTTCTAGTTGTGCCAGAAATGGCATTCTTGAAAGATTTGTTGAAGCCCACTAGGACTTCTCGTCCATCATGTATCAAGTTAGCTGAAACTCAAGCAAACTATGAGTAGAAAACTGGGACCATACAGATGCTCCCACTCTTCTTAGGAAAAGAAAATGAAAACCCTTACTTTCACATTAGGGGTTTTGAAGAAATATGTAGTACCCTAAGTATTCACAACATGTCTGATGAAGCTTTGAAACTTAGGTTATTTCCTTTTTCCCTAAGAGACAAGGCCAAATCTTGGTTATATAGTTTGCCATATGAATCCATCGAGACATATGAACAACTTACCACTGCCTTTTTATCTAAATTTTTTCCTAGGCACAAAATATCATCTATTAGGCAGGAAATTTCCACATTTGTGCAGCAAGAGGTAGAATCTTTGTATAGGTATTTGGAAAGGTTCAGCGATTTAGTAGAACAATGTCCCCAACACGGTTTAGAAAAGCTTACACTAGTCCAGATCCTTTATGAAGGGCTAGATTATCCAACAAATACCATGGTTGAGTCATTGTGTTCAGGGAATTTAGAGAATAAAACTATTGATGAGGCAATGACATTTTTGAATGAAATTGCCGAAAAGACCCATCAATGGGAATGTAGTAAGGAACCCCAAAGAAAATTTTACTGAGCAGAGGTAATGTCAATAGGGTAGATGGAATTCTTGAATCAAATGCCAAAATTGCAGCTGTAGCAAAAAGGTTAGAAGCCTTAGAATTAAGTCAATCTAGTTGTGGAATAAAACCCTAGTCATATTGGGAAGGACAGACTGTTGAAGACCAAGCCATGCTCTTTATAATAACACTAGATATGATAACCGTCAGAAGTTTGACCCATATTCAGAAACCTATAACCCTGGTTGGAGAAACCATCCAAATTTTTCTTGGTCTAAGGGCCAAAATCAAGGTCAGTCTAGTAACCCTCAGGTTCCACCAGGTTTTGGTTATACTAAGAATTCTTCTGGTCCAGCACAATTTCAGAGCCCTTCAGATAAGAAGATCATGAGTTTAGAAGAGTCTCTCAACTTGTTAACTCAGAGCACTATAAATATTCATCGTAACACTACTTAGTTTCAACAATCAGTTAGACAAGGTTTAGATGACAATAACAAGATGATCCAGGCTAACTCTCAGGCTATTTACGATTTACGAACCCAGTTTAGTCAGTTGAGTGAGTCTTTGATAGAAAAAGGCAAGTTCCATAGTCAACCACAACCCAACCCTAGAGGAGTTCATGAGTTATCTTCTGACCATGTGAATTCAATTAAAACCCTTAGGAGTGGTAGAGTAGTAGAGAATAAGGTAACCTTGCCCGCTAGTGAACATGCTTTAGTTTACCCTTCTGAGCCTATAGTTGAAGAGACTGATAAAGTCTCTAAAAAGTCCAATGTGGTTCCCGTTGAGCCCGATTTTGTGCCCAAAGCACCATTCCTACAACTTCTAATACCAACTAGGAAGGAATCCAACTTTAATGATATATTGGAGATTTTTAAGCAAGTTAACATTAATCTTCCTTTATTGGATGCAATTAGGCGAATTCCTACTCATGCCAAGTTCCTTAAGGATCTTTGTACGTGAAAGCGAAATCTTAGTGTACAGAAAAAAGCCTTTATAGCTAGTCATGTGAGTTCAATTATCCAGAACAACACAACTCCTAAGTAGAAAGACCCAGGTTCCCCTACCATTTCTTGCACCATAGGTAAGTACCATGTTGAGAAAGCGTTACTTGACTTAGGAGCTAGTGTGAACTTACTTCCATATCCTGTGTACCTCCATTCAGGACTTGGTGACATAAAACCTACCCAGATAACACTTCAGTTAGCTGATAGGTCTGTTAAAATTCCTCGTGGTATTGTCGAAGATGTTCTTATTGAGGTCGATAGGTTTATTTATCCTGTAGATTTTTTTATCCTAGATACCCAACTTGTTCCTGACCCAGAAAACTAGATACCTGTGATATTAGGTCGCCCGTTTTTATCTACATCTAATGCAATCATTAACTGTCGAAATGGTACTATGAATTTGTATTTTGGTAATATGACTATTGAACTGAATATTTTTCCATATTAATAAGAAACCCTCTGAGTTAGATGACACGTGCATTGAAGAGGTGAACATGATAGAAACATTAGTTCAGGAGTCATTACCGAACATCTTATCTGAAAATACACTAGAGAATTGTTTAACCCATTTTGTCTTAGAAGATGTTAGTACCATTGATCAAGTGAATGCTCTGTTAGACTCTACCCCTATGTTAGATACTAATATATGGAAAGCTAAGTTCGAACCACTACCAGTTTCTAATTCTACCTTAATTCCTTCTTTAGAAGAGCCTATTAAGTTGGACCTCAAACCATTACCAGATACTCTGAAATATGTGTTTTTAGGCCCATCCGAGACTTTACCGGTCATTGTAGCATCCGACTTGGATAGTGATCAGGAAAGTAGGCTAATGACCGTTCTTCAATACAACAAGGAAGCTTTAGGGTAGACCTTAGCAGACATTAAGGGTATAAGTTCTACTGTTTGTATGCATCAGATTCATTTAGAGGATGACACCAAACCTTCTAGGGAGATACAACGTCGACTGAACCCTAACATGAAAGAAGTAGTTCGAACTGAGGTGCTTAAGTTGTTAGATGCGGGTATTATCTACCCCATTTCAGATAGTAAGTGGGTCAGCCTCGTTCAGGTTGTTCCCAAGAAATCAGGTATCAATGTAGTCCAGAATGAAAACAATGAATTAATCCCAACCCGAGTGACCACGGGGTGGCGTGTTTGTATTGACTATAGAAAATTGAACAATGTCACAAGGAAGGACCACTTTCTCCTTCCTTTCATCGACCAAATGCTAGAGCGATTATCTGGACATAGTCATTATTGCTTCTTAGATGGCTACTCTGGTTATAATCAGATTGTTATTGCCCCAGAAAACCAAGAGAAAACTACCTTTACCTGTCCCTTTGGTACCTTTGTGTATAAACGCATGGCTTTCGGGTTGTGTAATGCACCCGCTACTTTTCAGCGTTGCATGATGAGTATATTTCTGACATGGTAGAACGGTTTTTAGAGGTCTTTATGGATGATTTTTCAGTATTTGGTTCATCTTTTGATGAGTGCTTGCATCATTTGACATTAGTGTTGACTAGATGTAAGGAAATGAATTTAGTGCTTAATTGGGAGAAATGTCACTTTATGGTTCGATCAGGAATTGTTTTAGGGCATATCGTATCTTCTAAGGGTATAGAGGTAGACAAAGACAAAGTTGACCTTATTAAGAATTTACAGGTTCCCAAAACCGTAAGAGATATTAGGTGATTCTTAGGGCATGCAAGTTTTTATCGTCGATTCATTAAGGATTTTAACTTGATTTCTAGACCTCTTTGCAATTTGCTTGCAAAAGATGTTAAGTTTGTCTTTGATGATGCTTGTTTAGAGGCTTTTGAGAAGCTTAAGACTTTACTCACTACCGTCCCCATAGTCCAGGCACCTAACTGGAACCTACCCTTTGAAATCATGTGTGATGCTTCAGATTATGCTATTGGTGTTGTGCTAGGTCAACGAGAAAACAAATTACTTCATGTGATTTACTATGCTAGCAAAACTCTGAATGATGTCCAACTAAACTACACCACCACAGAAAAGGAATTGTTAGGCATTGTTTTTGCCTTAGACAAGTTTAGATCCTATCTCTTAGGTTCTAAGTTCATAGTCTTTACTGATCATGCTGCTTTGAAGTATCTTCTGTCCAAGAAGGATACTAAACCTAGATTGATTAGATGGATCCTTTTGTTGCAAGAGTTTTCTCTATAAATTAGAGACAAAAAGGGTGCTGAAAATGTAGTAACGGACCACTTGTCTAGGCTTGTCTTTGAATTCCCTGATGATTCCCCTCATGTGAGGGATAGTTTCCCTGATGAACAACTTTTTCTTGTTTCCCAATTACCTTGGTATGCGAATATAATGAACTATCTTGTTACTGGTCGAATGCCCCAACATTTGGGTAAACAAAATCGTTCTAGGTTTTTAGCCGAGGTTAAACATTTCTTTTGGCATGATCCTTATCTGTTTGAGTATTGTCCAGACCAGATTATTAGGAGATGTATACCTGAGAGTGACCAGTCCAATATTATTTCCTTTTGTCATAATCATGCTTGTGGGGGTCATTTTAGTACTAAGGAAACCACTGCTAAGATATTGCAGTGTGGATTCTATTGGCCTTCATTATTTAAAGACACCCACCATTACCGTGTTACTTGTGAGCGTTGCCAGAAGTTAAGAACCATTTCCCGTAGAAATATGATGCCTTTGAACCCTATTCTAACTATTGAGGTCTTTGATGTGTGGGGCATTGACTTTATGGGTCCTTTTCCTAATTCTTTTGGTTATTTTTACATCATTGTCGCTGTAGACTATGTGTCTAAGTGGGTTGAGGCAGTTTCGTGTAGAACAGATGACCACAAGGTTGTGGTCCAGTTTTTGAATGATAACATATTTGCACGTTTTGGTACACCGCGGGCTATAATTAGTGATGGAGGGTCGCACTTTTGTAATCGACCATTTAGGCTTTTAATGAAGAAATATGGTATTACCCACAAAGTAGCTACCCAATATCACCCACAGACTAGCGGTCAAGTAGAGGTTTTCAACAGGGAGATAAAACGTATTTTAGAGAAAACAGTTAATCCTAATCGGAAAGACTGGTCATTGAGGCTTACCGATGCCTTATGGGCTTACCGTACTGCGTTTAAGACCCGCATTGGAATGTCACCTTATCGTCTAGTTTTTGGCAAGGCATGTCACCTACCTGTCGAGATAGAGCATAGAGCATAGAGCATATTGGGCTGTTAAGCAACTTAATTTTTCGCTTGACAAGGCGGGAGCTCACAGGAAGCTCCAGCTCGATGAGTTGGACGAGATTCGTAGAGATGCATACGATAGTGCTAAGGAGTATAAGAACAAAATGAAACTTGTGCATGATAGAAATATTTTAAGAAAGTCATTTTCTCCGGGTCAAAAAGTTCTTCTGCATGATACCCGTTTGCATCTATTCCCCGGGAAGTTACGCTCTCGATGGACGGGTCCTTTTATAGTCCGCACTGTTTATCCTCATGGTGCTGTTGAGATTGAGACACTGGATGGTAGTATTTCTTCAAAGTTTAACGGTCAGAGATTGAAACCTTTTTTAGAACCTTTTCCTGCAGGTAATATTGAGGAGGTCCCTCTGGAGGACCCTGCTTACCTTGATTGACCATCAAGAATGTTGTTGTACATTAGTAAGTTTTTATTTTTATTTTTCTGTCTTTTTCTCCAAAGAAGGATTGTTACGATCCACCCAAGTACTATCTTTCTGACTTACCTCTTTATTCCTCTAGTTACCAATATTTTTGGTATTGTACTTTAACTTGAAACATTGATGAAAATGTTAGGTTTAAGTTGGGGGTAAGGGAGAAATTTTTAGTTGAAATAATAAAACTCCAAGCTTTAGAAACTTGTGAACAATTCAGGGTGACACTAACCATTCTAGGTAGATGGAAACGTAGCTCTTTTTCTATAGGAATTGGTGTGCCCAGCTAAATGGTCTATTCATAAAAGGATACCTAACTCAGGTGTTAGAAATAACATGATAGTTGTCACCATATCTCGGAATCTATCTTGACCATATCACCTTCTGTTTTTATTTTTGCAATTTTATGTTTCTCAAAGTGATTTGGTGGGGCACCAGTATCGAATTGTTATCACTGCCAGGATGAAGTGATTGAGATCAAGCCCTATTATTGTATTATTTAGACCATTTTCCAATAAAAAAAATAAAATAAAAAATCGAGTATTGACACTTTGATAGCAATATATGTGTGTTTTCCCTATCTCCGTCACCTAAGCAAGCGTTGAACGCAGGATCCATGAAAACTAGCGTGTACGATAAGGAGCATGCACTTGGATTCATTTGATCCAATCATGTTGTCAATACATTTAAAATATTTTCAATAAATCGACCGATGGGACCCTTGTATATACCAGCTGAGTCGATAATTAGTTTAAGGAATAAGACTAGTGGGAGTGTATCTCAAGCCATTCATCCTGGCACTGACCTTCAGACAGATATGGGAAACACCGTTCACCTTAGTCAACACGCGTAAACTTTATTTTGTCTATATCCATCTTCTAAATATTTCCATGTGATTGTACTTTGATAGATTCTGAATTCTTTTATGAGTTTTAGTACGCTGAGTGAAAACTCATGAATTGGACTCATATAGGGTAATGATTCTTATAGGCGAAGAATTTAGTATGCCAACTAAATAGTTTGTTTAGTGTCTATCCTCAATCTTTCAGAAGAAGCTAGAATTTGGAGTAAAGGTTTTGTGGGTACACCTCTTGTAAACCTTCACGAGACAAAACTCGTCTACTAGGGACACCTAGGGGTTCAAAGGCTTGTTGCACACGCTAAGTGCAATCGCGATGCCTGCGAAAGTCAGTTAGGATTTATTTTTATTAGATTTGCTCAAGGACTAGCAAATAATAAGTTTGGGGGTATTTGATAGACACATTTTTGTGTCTGATTTGATCTCAATTATATGTATTGTTGATACTCGATTTTGTATTTATTATGGTTTTTATGTCTTTGTAGGTGTTTTTGGAAAAATAAACTCTTATGGAGAAATTGTCTCGAAACCGGGAAAAAATACTAAAGGCACCTTCATATTGGATTAAGACACCCACCTCGATGGATAAAGGCACCCATGAGTTTTATAAAGGCACCCATGCTTTCAAATTCAAAATACAAAAAGGCGGGACAATTTTCACTCTCTTTTGCGTGAAGTAGAGAAGATTTAGATCGAGGTTTTCGAGAGATTTTCAAGGGAGTTATTACAAGATATACTCTTGCTTAAAGTAGAGAAGTCGTATACAACTTAAACTCATTAAAAACTAACCAAGAAAATCTCGTGAAGAAGATTAATCGGGAAAGATATTTTTTCTCGGTTTTAATATCACGTGTGATTTTTATCTCAAGGAAACAATATCTGTGAATAAGGAAACAACACAACAAGTTTTATTGAGTTTCAAAGACCGAAGGGAAGAAAAATCACAGAGAATTAAAGACCGAAGAAGAAAAAATATCGGTAATATGTATTGTGCGATCTGTGAAAATTTTGGAGAAGTTATTGCCGAGATTTGGGAGTTATTAGGGTGTGATGATGGTGTAGTATAAATAGAAGGGGTTAAGAGAGGATTGAAGGAGCTGAGAATACGCAGAGAAGCCATAGAAATCAAAACATAAAAATTCTTAGCCAAATGGCTTCCTCTCCTGCCTTATCTAACGCAATAAACTCCGATTCCATAGTGGATCGAGCTATACATGTCTGTTTGGAACTCTTCCAAGATACAGAACCACATGTTAGAGTGAAAACATAACCACTCGTAGACTTAGACTCCTCTGAGTCTGATATCCAGTTTGCATCACAAAATCCTTCAAGGACTGCAGGGTATCTCTCATAATTTAAACAAAAGTTCAAAGTGTACTTCATGTACCTTAACATTCTAATAAGTACATCCCAATGCTCCTGCCCCAGATTACAGGTATACCTGCTCAACCTACTCAATCCACTAAATAAGGGACTTAAGAACCAATCAGTTAGATTATTGAGAATTCCTCTTTCCTTTCTTCGCACCCATGGCTCTTGTTTCCAAACATAAGCAATGTCCGGTCTCGTACAATTCATCAAATACACCGAATTTCTTATAACACGTGAGTATTCAAGTTGTGAAACTCCATTACCCTTATTCTTTTTGAGTCTGCAGCAAAGATCATACAGAGTACAAGCAGGTTTACAATCAAACTGATTATATTTTTAAGCACAAATTCAACATAATGAGATTGACTAAGACTATATCCATTAGAATTTCTTCTAATCTTCATCCCTAAGATCACATCAGCGGGGCCTAAGTCTTCCATGTCAAAGTTATCATTTAGCATGTTCTTTGTAGAATTAATTACATCCATGTTTGTTCCAAGTATAAGCATATCATCAACATACAAGCATACAATCACACAGGCATCATTCACAAGTTTAGTATAAACAAACTTGTCAGATTCATTGATTTTAAAACCACTAGAAATCATTACATGATCAAATTTTTCATGCCACTATTTAGGTGCTTGTTTCAAACCATACAAAGATTTTTTCAGTTTATAAACTTTGTTTTCACAACCTTTCACTACAAATCCCTCAGGTTGGTCCATATAAATTTCTTCATCTAATTTACCCTTTAGAAAAGCTATTTTTACATCAGTTTGATGTATCTCTAAGTTATGAATGGCAGCAATAACAATTAACATCCTAATGGAAGTAATTTTCGTAACAGGTGAATAAGTATCAAAGAAATCTACTGATAGACACATTTTTGTGCCTGATTTGATCTCAATTATATGTATTGTTGGTACTCGATTTTGTATTTATTATGGTTTTTATGTCTTTGTAGGTGTTTTTGGAAAAATAAACTCTTATGGAAAAATTGGCTCGAAAAGTGATGTTTTGACCCCCCCGGGAAAAATTACTAAAGGCACCTTCATATTGGATTAAGGCACCCACCTCGATGGATAAAGGCACCCAAGAGTTTTATAAAGGCACCCATGCTTTCAAATTCAAAATACAAAAAGGCGGGACAATTTTCACTCTTTTGCGTGAAGCAGAGAAGATTTAGATCGAGGTTTTGGAGAGATTTTCAAGGGAGTTATTACAAAATATACTCTTGCTTAAAGTAGAGAATTCGTATACAACTTAAACTCATCAAAAACTAACCAAGAAAATTTCGTGAAGAAGATTAAATCTTGAAAGATATTTTTTCTCGATTTTAATATCACGTGTGATTTTTATCTCAAGGAAACAATATCTGTGAATAAGGAAACAACACAACAAGTTTTATTGAGTTTCAAAGACCGAAGGGAAGAAAAATCTCAGAGAATTAAAGACCGAAGAAGAAAAAATATCGGTAATATGTATTGTGCGATCTGTGAAAATTTTGGAGAAGTTATTGCCGAGATTTGGGATTTATTAGGGTTTGATGATGGTGTAGTATAAATAGAAGGGGTTAAGAGAGGATTGGCGGAGCTGAGAATACGCAGAGAAGCCATAGAAATCAAAACAAAAAAATTCTGCTGCTGCTACTGTGAGAGAGAAGAGGAAGAACATAAGGCTGGTGAGAAGCGTCGTTGATAGTGTTGCTGAAGCAGACGTATTTCAACAGCACCAGAAGTCCGATTTTTATTCATGTTTTCTTTTCTTTCTTCTGTAACGCAGAGAACACTTCTCTGTAACGCTTATAAGCGTATCAAACATCCCGCGTTAATATTATTTTACCATTGTAAGCACCATTTGAGCTATGAAATACATTTTTGAGGGTGTTTCCAATACAATGAGGAGCTAAACCCCATCTCTGAGGCGACGGATGAAGTTAATTTTCCAAAGATTATGTGGTAATGTTTATTTAATTAATTTATGCAATTTATTTATGATTAATAGCCTTGGTTAAAAATTGAATTAATGATTTTTGTTAAGCAGTTGTGATTTCGTTAGATGGTACATGCTTTGGCCTAGGTTTTAGATGTTCCATGCTTTTGTTATACAATTGTTCTTTCGAAAATCTACTTGTTGCTATATTTTAGAATCCAATTAAACGTAGAATTGCATAATTATAATTATTGAATTTAATCATTTTAAAAATTGGAAATTAGTGGAATCCTAGCCTCAGTTTTCTCTCACCTTCATTATAATTTTTATTTGAGTTTTGTTATTTTTAGTCTTAGAAATTAGATTTAAAAATAATTTTTCACAAGTTCGAAAACAAACCCTATTTACCACAATCTACAACCATATCATCTACACCTTCTTTCTGTTTATAGCGTTTAGCTACTAATCTAGCTTTGTATTTTTCCACAGTTCCATCTACCTTACGTTTCCTTTTGAAGATCCATTTACATCCTATGGGTTTACACCCTAGAGGTAAATCTACAATCTCCCACGTACCATTCTGTATAATGGAATCCATTTCACTAATGGCAGATTCTTTCCACCTTGGAGATTCATAAGAAGTCATGGCTTCTCTATAAGTCTGTGGATAAGTCTCAGCTAAGCATGTTATGAAGTCTGGCCCAAAAGATTTTTCAGTTCTAAGTCTTTTAGCTCTTCTAGGCTCAAATTCATCTATATCTTCCTCTAAAGGTAATGTCTAACTAGTCGAAGGGACATCTAGGGGATCAACACATATCAAGCGAGAATCAGATTTTAATGGAAAAACATTTTCAAAAAACACAACATCCCTAGATTCCATAACAGTATTCACACCAATTTCAGAAATTTCAGAACTTACAACCATAAATCTATATGCAGTAGTATGATCAAGATATCCTATGAAGACACAGTCAACAGTTTTGGGTCCTATCTTGGTTCTCTTAGGTGGAGGAATGGAAACCTTAGCCAAACACCCCCACACTTTAAAGTATGCATAAGAAGGTTGTCTACCTTTCCATAACTCATATGGAGTTTTGTATGATCCTTTAAAGGGTACTCTGTTCAAGACATAGCAAGCTGAGAGGACGGCCTCCCCCCAAAAGTTTGAAGGTAATCCTGAACTAATTAACATGACATTCATCATCTCCTTAAGGGTTCTGTTCTTCCGTTCATCCACACCATTAGATTATGGTGAATAAGTAGGGGTTACTTCGTGTATAATGCCGTATTCTATGCAAAAATCTCCTATAGGAATTACATACTCACCACCACGGTCAGACCTAACAGTTTTAATGGTAGCACTCATTTGGCTTTCAACTTCTAGTTTATACATCTTAAAGGATTCTAAGGCATCATCCTTACCTTTAAGTAAATATATGTGACAGTACCTCGTACAATCATCTATAAAAGTGACAAACCATTTCTTACCACCTCTAGTTTGAATGGATTTCATGTCAACTAGGTGTGAATGAATTAATTCTAAGGGTTTAGAATTTCTCTGAATATTTTTTTAAAAGGTTTTTTAGCATATTTTGATTCTACACATACTTCACATTTATGTTCATTATCCAAACTAAATTTGGGTATGCTGCCTATGCTAGCAAGTTTATGCATTGACTTATAGTTTACATGTCCAATTCTACCATGCCAAACATTCAATGACACACAAACATAAGCAGAAGAATCAACTTTATTCATTTTATCAGAGGTTATATTAAGTTTGTAGAGACCCTCAGTCTTATAACCCTTTTCTACATAATCCTTACCCTTAGTGACAACAACTTTCCTATATTCAAAAACTTGTTTAAAACCATTATCATCAAAAACACCACAAGAAACAAGATTTTTGCAGATGTCCGGAACATGAAGAACTTCATTCAATGTGAGAGTCTTGCAAGAAGTGAGCTTTAGCCCAACTTTGCCTTTTCCTGCAACCTGTGCTGTAGATGAGTTACCCATGTAGAGTTTCTCCCCTTGCCCTACCTTCTGATAGGAGGTGAACATATCTCTGTTTCCACATACATGCTTGGTAGTGCAGAGTCTACCCACTAGTCTCTCACATTGGTTACCAAATTAACTTCAGACACCGTACCATAAAACTCGATCTTGTTGTTTTCAACCAAATTAACATTGTTTTTCTTATTATTAAAGTCCTTACATTTCCTACAGTGTATTGCCATATGACCAGGGGTTCCACAAACATAACAAGCACCTTTAATTTTACCAATGCCAAATTTGGGTTTTTGAAATATACCTTTCTTGTGATGGCTGGGCTTAGGGTTGCGTTTGCTGCTCTCGCCCTTTTTAGTATTGGAAGACTTGTGTTCAATTACATGAGCCTTGTTGGACATGTCCCTTGCAGAAGATACATTCTTGTCTTTGGAGCACAATAACTCTTCCACTTGAATCTTCTTACCTAAGTCAACCATACTGACTTCACCAGTTTCATGTCTCAATCTATGTTTGTATTTAGACCAGGAAGACGATAATTTCTCAATCACAGCAGACACTTGAAAAGTTTCATCTATCACCATGCCTTCAGCAAGAATTTCATTGATAATACGCCGAAGTTCAAGGAATTGATCAACCACAGATTTGTCATTCGACATTTTATATTCCAGGAACCTAGCTACCAAGAATTTCTTACTTCCAGCAATTTCAGCTTGGTATTTTGCCTCTAAAGCAGCCCATAAATCAAAAGCAGAAAAGTTGTCTTTTGCATTATAAAAATCATACAGTGCATCTTCTAAACAATTCAGAATATGATTTTTAGCCATATAATTCTGCCTAACCCAACTTTCCAACTCCCTTTCATTTTTAGCATCATTCAAACCCTTATCAAACGATTTCAGAACAAGTTCATCTAATATATGAAAACTCAGAAGGAACAACATCTTTGATTACCATCTTTTGAAATCTTTCTCACTGAATTTTTCTGGTCTATCAACATCATTTTTACCCATTGTTACAGAAGAAGTGTATTGTGTTAAGAATGTTGGATCGCAACAATAAAAATACTAAAACAGAAGAAGATGTTAACGTTAATAAAATCTCGGATGATATGCACACAATGGACAGAGCCACCTGCTCAGCAAATTGTCCTTAACACAATAGTCCGCGGGTACTCCTCAAGAATAAGAGATGCCCCCACAACAGAGATGTGTCCAGGATAGAACTGCCGGTTATGACTAGTATAAGCACAATACTAGTCACCCACTCAAACGAACTCAACAACAATTTAGATTACAAAAGGGAAGTAAACAAGCAGTGCGCAAAACAAAGCAAGAAAAGAGGAAAAGAAGGCAGGATAGTAGCTGCTTCTGGTGTAAGTTGAAATGAAGAAATTCGTTTTTCTTTTATAGGCAGAAAGAAGAGAATATCTTTAATGACTATTGAATGAAAATCAATTCCGTGCATCGAGCACGAACATAATGTTGTAAACGGAATTAAAACGGGCAAATTTATTCAATCTTTAATTTCAATTCAAATTCCGCCGGGTCAGACGCCCCCCACATTAAAACAAATTTTAATTTAATATTTTGTCCAAAAAGATAAGTCTTGGTTGACCCACACCCACACCCGAACTCGACCGGACGGACGGCGTGCTTCGTTGCGAAGCACCGCGCGTTTGTGAAATGTATGGTTGCACCAACTAGCTCATAGATTTAGTCCTCTCCCATATACAAAAGTGTCTAAACCCCTAAGGAGCCTCCTTTAGATGTAAATTTCTAAGTAAAATGAAGAGGTAACATATTTAGTTTCTTCAATGTGGGACTAAAGGTTCTTTCACAAATAATAAAAATAAGCAAATTTTCTTTAATGACCCCTTGGTCCTAAGTCCATTTTCTCCAAGACCAAAAACATAGTAACTTAAGCCCATTTTCTCTAACAGATAATACTACAAATTATGGTGTTGGTGTTCTGATTTATGAGTCAAATGGAACCCGTTTGATTACAAGTCTTAGTGGCGGTAGAAGACACGTTTTAGTATGCTACTAATGGACTTATTCCATTCCTAACTTGTGGGAGGTTGTTGGAATCTTGTTATGCTACTAATGACTTATTCCATTCCTAACTTGTGGGAGGTTGTTGGAATCTTGTTCCAGAGCACATGCTTGCATGTGTTAAAGAAAATTCAACTATACCAAATTTAACGCATCTATGCTTGTGCGTTTCATGAGTTGGCGGGATTCCATATATTTGTTCAATCGGTGAGCTTGGTTTCCGACAAGTATCTTGCTTGTTTGGAAATATTTTGATTATGAGCTCATTTTATAAAGTGATAAAATTGGGAAGTGGCTGCATTATAAAGGGGAAGAGTTTTGAGCAATGGGGACACCTGGGGATGAGGTTTTCACGGCCAAGAGCCAACACCATCAGTAGTTTAGGAATTCAGTTTTCTTTCTTTTTCTTTTCTTTTTAGTTAGTTGTAATGGAAAGCTAGCTTCTCCGCTGGGTTAAAAGATGAAACCAACTCTATTATATAAAAAATTATAGTACTTTTTAATAAAATACTTATTTAGATTTTAACTATTTTATTAATTTTTTTTTAGTTACAACTTCGATCTTTAAATCGTTTTAAATAATATCGGCTATTGATCCCTTATAAACGAATGAGATTATACCGTTTTGATTTACGACAAAGATTGTGACATTTATTTTAACCGTAATATTTTCCGAGGCGTATTGATTTGGTTCTATAGTCTTGAGTTATAACATGAATATTTTTAGAGATGAATGAGTAATTTGCATATTTAATTTGGTGGAATCCGAAACCCAAGTTTTTCTATATTGTTTAGTTCTATTAGATTTAACTAGTATTTCTTATTTTACTTTTAATTTTTTCTAGCACAAATTTGTTTATTAATTAGATATAATATTATCAGTTCCTGTGGGGACGAACCGTGCTTGCCTCTTCTACTTGTAGGCGTCGTGCAATTGCGGCTATAGGTTTTTGGCCTATCAAACTGCTAGTTCCTATATACTTGGTAGGGTTGTGATAGTGGTAACAAAAGTTCGTTCAAGACTTGTGAAGATTTGGATTTAAACTTAATTTCTAAGACTAAAAATAGCAAAACTCAAATAAAATTGATATCAAGGTTGAGAGAAAACTGAGGCTAAGATTCTTCCACTATTTTCCAATTTTTTAAAGTGATTTAATTCAATAATTATATTTATGCAATTCATACGTTCAATTTGATTCTAAAATATTTAAATATTACAACAAGTAGATTTTCAAAATAACAATTGTATATCGAAA
>JAJJMC010006585.1:6275078-6342520 GCA_023531435.1 Papaver californicum
GCTCAAAATTTGTATTCATTGCTCAAAAAGGTGTTTACAAGAAGAAAGATATTTGACACAGAGAATTGAGACGTTTATAAACGTTATAGATGATATTTTCTCTGTCGCTAAATGGAACAGAAAAGACCACGAAACCTTTTACGACGTTGTTCTTAGCTTTTATGACGAAATTCTTTGTTTTTCTTTTTATGACAAAGTTCATCTTTTTCTCTCTACCAGTAGCAGAAAAGAATGTCTGCAACTTGATTTTTTGCTCTGTTCTCACTCCCTGTTCTACCCCAAGCTCTCGATAGCCCTTCTAAGACTCCCCAACATCTTTTTTATACCCAACAACATTATCAAATCTTCAAAATATCTTGTAATAAATCTATTATTCTTCTCGGGAATACACGGGTATTATTTTTACTTTTGGTCAAAATAAAATAAAATAATGGGGCTTGATCTCAATCACTCTACTTCATACCAACGCCGATAACAATAGATGCTGGAGCCCCACCAAATCACTTAGAGAAACACAAAATTACAAAAATAAAAACAGAAGGTGATATGATTATGATGATTCTGAGATATGGTGACGACTATCATGTTATTTCTAACACCTGAGCTTTTTCCTTTTATGAATAGACTTTTTATTTGGGTCCCTCAACTCCTATAACCAAGAGGTTTGTTTCCATTTACTAAGAATGGTCAGTGTCATCCTGAATTGTTCACAAGTTTCTAAATTTTGGAGTTTTTATTATTGCACTAAAAATTTCTCCCTTACCCCCCAAACTTAAATTTAACATTATCCTTAATGTTTCAAATTAAAGAGCGGTACCAAAAATATAGGTAACAAGAAGAATAAAGAGATAAGTGAGAAAGATAGTACCTGAGTGAAGCGTAACAATCCTACTCCGGAGAATAAGACAGAATAAAAACAAAAATAAAAACAAAAAAACTACAAGAGTTACTAATTTATAACAACAACCTTGATGGTCAATCAAGGTAAGCAGGGTTCTCCAGAGGGACCTCCTCAACATCACCTGCAGGAAAAGGCTCTAAAAATGGTTTTAGTTTCTGACTGTTAACTTTGAAAGTACTTTTACCATCTTGAGCCTCAACTTCAATATCACCATGAGGAAAAACAGTGCGGACCACAAAAGGACCGGTCCACCGAGAGCGTAACTTTCCGGGAAATAGATGCAAACGAGTATCATACAGAAGACCTTTTTAACCTGGAGAAAATGACTTTCTTAAAATATTTCTATCATGCACGTTTCATTTTGTTCTTATACTCCTTAGCACTATCGTATGCATCTCTACGAATCTCTTTCAACTCATTGAGATGGTGTTTTCTGTGAGCTCCCGCCTTGTCAAACAAAAAATTAAACTGCTTATATCCCAATATGCTCTATGTTTTAACTCAACAGGAAGGTGACAAGCCTTTCCAAATAAAAGATGATAAGGTGATATTCCAATGGGGGTCTTAAACACAGTATGGTAAGCCCATAAGGCATCAGTAGGCCTTAATGACCAGTCTTTCTTATTAGGATTAACTGTTTTCTCTAAAATACGTTTTATCTCCCTGTTGGAAATCCTTACTACCACTAGTATGTGGGTGATATGAGGTTTCTACTTTGTGGGTAATACCATATTTCTTCATCAAAAGTTTAAACGGTCGATTACAAAAGTGTAACCCTGCATCACTAATTATAGCTCGCGGTGTACCAAAACGTGCAAAAATATTATCATTCAGAAACTGGACCACACCTTTGAAGTCGTTTGTTTTACACGAAACCACCTCAACCCATTTACAGACATAGTCTACTGCGACAAGTATGTAAAGATTACCAAAAGAATTAGGAAATTGACCCATAAAATCAATGCCCCACACATCAAAGATCTCAATAACTAAAATAGGGTTCAAAGGCATCATATTTTTATGGGAAACGGTTCCTAACTTCTGAAAGAGCTCACAAGCAACACATCAACTGTGGGAGTCTTAAACAACGACGACCAGTAGAATCCACACTGCAATATCTTAGCAGCAGTGTTTTTTGCACTAAAATGACCTCCACAAGCATGATCATGACAAAAGGAAATAATATTGGACTGGTCACTCTCATGTATACATCTCCTAATAATCTGATCTAGACAATACTTAAACAGATTAGGATCGTCCCAAAACAAATGCTTAACCTCGGCTAAAAACAATAATGATTATGTATAGATAATCGCTCTAGCATTTGGTCGATAAAAGGAAAGGGAAAGTGATCATTCCTTGTGACCTTGTTCGATTTTCTATAATCAATACAAACATGCCAACCTGTAGTCACTCGGGTTGGGATTAACTCATTGTTATCATTCTGGACTATAGTGATACCTGATTTCTTGGGAACAACCTGAACGGAGCTGACCCACTTACTGTCTAAAATGGGGTAGATAATACCCGCATCTAACAACTTAAGACCTCAGTTCGAACTACTTCTTTCATGTTAGGGTTTAGTCGACGTTGCATCTCCCTAGTAGGTTCGGTGTCATCTTGTAAATGAATATGATGCATATAAACAGTAGGACTTATAACCTTAATGTATGCTAAGGTCCACCCTAAAGCTTCCTTATTTTCTTAAAGTACGGTCACTAGCCTACTTTCCTGATCACTATCCAAGTCGGATGCTACAATTACAGGCAAAGTCTCAGATGGGCCTAAAAACATATATTTTAGAGTATCTGGCAATTTTTTGAGGTCCAACTTAGGAGGCTCTTCTAAAGATGGAATTAAGGTAGAATTAGAAAATGGTAGTGGTTCGAAGTTAGCTTTCCATCTATTAGTATCTAACACAGGGGTAGAATCTAACAAAGCGTTCACTTGATCAATGGTGCTATCATCGCCAAAATCTAAGCCAAAATGGGATAAACAACTCTTTAATGGATCTTCGGATAAGATGTTTGGTAATGACTCCTGAACTGATGTTCTTATCATGTTCACCTCTTTAATGTACGTGTCATCTAGATCATGAGGTTTCTTACTAATATTGAAAATATTTATCTCAATATTCATATTACCAAAAGAAAAATTCATAATACCATTTCGACAGTTAATGATCGCATTAGATGTAGCTAAAAACGGACGACCTAATATCACATGTATCTGATTTTCTGGGTCAGGGACAGGTTGGGTATCTAGGATAACAAATTCCACAGGATAAATAAACTTATCGACCTCAATAAGAGCATCCTCGACAATACCATGCGAAATTTTCACAGACCTACTAGATAACTGAAGTTTTATCTGGGTAGGTTTTAGCTCACCAAGTCCTGGATGGAGGTACACATGTTACATAAGTAAGTTCACACTGACTCCTAAGTCAAGTAACGCTTTCTCAACACGGTAGTTACCTATTTTTGCAAGAAATGGTAGGGAAACCTGGGTCATTGTACTTAGGAGTTGTGTTGTTATGGATAATTGAACTTAAAAATCTCCAATATATCATTAAAGTTGGATTCTTTCTTAGTTTGTACTAGCAGTTGAGGGAATGGGGCTCTGGGCACAAAATCAGATTTCTCAGGAACCACATTAGACTCTTTAGAGACTCTATCAGTCTCTTCAGTTACTGGCTCAGAAGGGTGAACTACAACATGTTCACTATCGGGCATGGTTACCTTATTGTCTACCACTCGACCACTCCTAAGGGTTGTAACAGAGTTCACATGATTCAACAGTTTCTCTACAGAAGATACTTCATGAATTCCTCTAGGATTGGGTTGTGTCTGACTAGGAAACTTACCTTTTTATCTCAAAGACTCATTCAACTGACTAAACTGGTTTCGTAAATCGAAAATAGCCTGAGAGTTAGCCTGAATCATCTTTTTATATCTTCTATACTTTGTTCAACCAATTGCTGAAACTTTGCAGTGTTATTAGATAAAAAGGTGAGAGACTCTTCTAAACTCATGAATTTCTTTTCTGGCGGGTTCTGAAACTGGGCTGGCATGAAGGATTCTTAGTGTAGCCAAAACCTGAGGGAGCCTTAGTATTACTAGACTGGCCTTGATTCTGGCCATTGGACCAGGAAAAATTAAGATGGTTTCTCCAACCAGGGTTATAAATTTCAGAATATGTCATATTTCTGACGGTTTTTAAACCTAGAGTTGTTATAAAGAGCATGTGTTTGCTCTTCGTATCTAGCATGGTTTGACCCTTGATTCATCTCTAAGGCCTCTAGACGCCTAAGGATATCTGACCCATTATCAACTCTATCGATCCAATGGATAGAATTCCTAGATATTTATGGTTCTCTCATCAAAGCTCATTGCCTAGTTTGCTCAGCTAACTCGATAAACGAGTTAAAACATTATCTAGGTCCTGATGTGTGAATTTCCCACCACTCATTGTTTCTAACTGCATACGGGTTTCACTATCTAGGCCCTCATATAAAATTTGGGCCATGTGGGCTTTTTCAAAGCCGTGATATGGACACTGATATAACAATTCATTAAACCTTTCTACATAATCGTGTAGGTTTTCATCTAATTTCTGCTTAAAGGTTTGGATGGACTGACGAACAACAGTTTTATGGTGTGGGTAAAACTTAACAAAAACCTATACAAGACCGTCCCAGATAGTGATTGTTTTAGAAGGAATGAAATGATACCATTCTTTGGCTTTTTCATCAAGAAAGAAGGGAAACAACTGCAACCTAAGCACATCTTTAGGGACATTCGGATAACTCACTGTGTCGAAAATCATTTCAAAGTCTCTTATGTGGATATACATGATCTCATTATCTAACCCCATAAATGTTCGAAGCATGCTAATTGTCCCTGGTTTAGTATCGAATTTGACCGTAGTGGCTGGGATAACTACCCTCGGGTCGCGTACCACTCTAGAAGGGTTCATACGATCTCTTAGGGTCTTGTTTACCTGGACCTCATTCTCATTATTACCACTTATTTCATCAAAAACGGATGTACCACCTAAATTTGTGTAACGGGTCGGACTAAAACAAAAAAGGTCGCTTTCTTCAAGTCTATCTCCTACACGGATCTAACGACGCGTACACAAGTAGAACTACTAGTGTTTAGCAAGAATATGTGCACATGCAAATGCTGGGGTTCACTATTTTAGGTAAGCTTGATTTACCTTAACAAAATATACTTACATTCAAAGACTGGACAAAGGTACAAGGTTAAGGTTTGTGGATTTTCAGCTGGTAACTCCCATCAGGCCCAATGCACGGGTTCAACTTACTTATCCACGGGTTTTCCTAAAAGCGGTGATCTGACGAAGGTGCAAAATGGTGTATGCACTTGTGTTTTTTTATTAACAATAAATAAAATACTAAAAAAAATAGAAACAAATGTCCAAAAGAAAATAAGGAAAATAAAAAAAAACTAATAAATAAAATCTAAGTATAAAAAGTCTTTGTCTTTTTCTCCGTTCTTTTCGCTTTAACTTTAACTCCAAGTATTTTGGCTCAATTCCTTTTCGTTTCGTTCCAAAACCTGTAGAAAAAGAAAAATACCCCAAAACGTAAAATAGAAAAAAAGAAAAATAAATAAAACTACTAAAAACTAAAACTAAACCTAAAAACAAGTCCGCGTCGGCGGCACCAAAGATTGGTAGGATTGTGATAGTGGTAAGAAAAGTTCGTTCAAGACTTGTGAAGATTTGGATGTAAACCTAATTTCTAAGACTGAAAATAACAAAACTCAAATAAAATTGATATCAAGGTTAAGAGAAAATTGAGGCTAAAATTTCCACTATTTTCCACTTTTTTAAAGTGATTTAATTCAATAATTATATTTATGCAATTCATACATTCAGTTTGATTCTAAAATATTACAACAAGTAGATTTTCAAAATAACAATTGTATATCGAAAGCATGGAACGTCAAAAACCCTAGGCCAAGCATGTACCATCAAAAGAAATCAAAATTGTTTAAATGAAAATCATTAATCCAATTTTTATCCAAGGCAAATAATCATAAAAGAATTGCATTAATTAATTAAATAAAGATTACCACATAATTATGGGAAAAATAGCTTCCTCCATCGCCTCAGCAATGGGGTTTAGCTCCTCATGTTGGAAACACGCTCAAAATTTGTATTCATTGCTCAAAAAGGTGTTTACAAGAAGAAATATATTTGACACAGAGAATTGAGACGTTTATAAACGTTACATATGATATTTTCTATGTCGCTAAATGGAACATAAAAGACCAGGAAACCTTTTACGACGTTGTTCTTAGCTTTTATGACGAAATTCTTTGTTTTTCTTTTTATGACAAAGTTCATCTTTTTTCTCTCTACCAGCAGCAGAAAAGAATGTATGCAACTTGATTTTTTGCTATGTTCTCACTCCATGTTCTACCCCAAGCTCTCGATAGCCCTTCGAAGACTCCCCAACATCCTTTTTATACCCAAGAACATCATCAAATCTTCAAAATATCTTGGAATAAATCCATTATTCTTCTCAGGAATACACGGGTATTATTTTCCTTTTTTAACTCCTCACACGTCTTGTAGCAGTCCAACTCCATTCAAAACGTGGATTTCATGTTTTATTAGAGAAATACTCGGTTTATCCACACGCAGACCTTATAAAGATATAACCAAAAAAATCAAAAAAAAAAACCCGAGAATTATCTTCTTTCCTTTTTTAAAACAAACACCAAATATAACCGAATCTCCCTTCTCAAATCACGTGGACGACATGTGTACATGGTCAGCAAAAACTTATTGTCCAAATCCCTTGAAAATCTCCACAAATTTACTCCTACAATCTCAAGCTGCTGTGAGTATAGTTTTCCCGTTAAAAAGTTATTTTCAAAACGTGACGAAGAGGAGCCCCCTATCCAGAGTGGGGGTGCTATTAGCCACTAGGGGGTGCCCTTATCCTAATCTTGGGTGCCTTTATCACTTTGCATGGGTGCCTTTAGTAATTTCTCCGGAGTGCAAACATGACTTTTTGAGCCAATTTTTCCAAAAATATTTATTTCCCAAGAACACTTACACACATAAAATAACACAATTAGCATACAAATGAGCACTATCAATATAAAGAATTGAGATAAATCAGACACAGAAAATGTGTCCATCAATACTTCTGCAACATGTTAATACCAACTATTATTTTCATTAGTTTCTAAAATCTTTAGCAATAAATATATACAAAAATATACCTTCATAGCACTATATCTTCAACCACTTATATTGTAAGATAAAGTTCCACCTCTTAGGACTTGCCAAAAATCCCAACTTGACAAGTCACGTGGATTGAGAAATATGGTTTTCCACTATGGACATACCAATAAAGCGGCAGAACCTTTTGTCAGAGACTGTGCCGATTGAGCAACTACTTTTAAAACGTTGGGACTTTAATCCTTGTATATACTATAGTTTATGGGTAAAAACGAATTTAGGGGTAAAATGGTAAAAATAAGGTAAGCTTATGAGATTTCGTCTAAGCCTTAAAACATTTATACTGTATAATTACTTTTAAATTTGAGAGATCAAAGTCACACAAGATCGGCCTAAAACAAGAGATGGTCGTTCCATCCTTGCTTCGGTCACAAAGGAAGGAGAAGGGTTGGTCTTAGGGAGGGAATCAGAGGAAGTGTTGAGGTTGGATTGCTGATAGGTGCATTATTTGGATACTCTAATTCATTGATTTCTTGTTAGTTTTCATATCATTATTCTTTGATTTTGTTTGTTTATGAGTTTCTTAGGAGTTTTGAAGTGTATTCAACCAAAGAAGAATAAAGGAGTTCATTACGACACGAAATGAACAAGGAAGTTAAGTTCTGCCAATGGAGAAGGGCCAAAGACCAAATTCAACTCAATCAAGTCCAGGAGTTCTTAATACCATTTTAAAGAGAACAAGAAGAAGAAGCCAACGCAAAAAGAATAAGGTCATTTGGAGTCCGTATGAGGAAGTTATGAGCAAAACAACCGAAAGAAAATAGTGAAACACTCAGCATCATAATCGGGAGATAACAAGGCAAAATTAGCTACCGATTATAGGCAGTTTCGGGTACAGAAAAACTTCTTTTTTAAGCTCCAAAAATCGTTAGTTAACACGGAAATCGAGTCCACCGATTATAACTCGACGGGAGGCCCTTCTAAGACACGTTTTTGACTTCCAAATCAAGGTATCATGGTCCCTTTAGGACTCTAACACCTAGATATGATGAAGACTATATAAGAAGACTTCCACAACGCTAGGAAGGGATCTTTTTCATACTTTTTGACACTTGAAAACACAAGGAGAACAAGAAGCTAGGGCTTGGAGTTGGGATTGAAGATCACGATTTCTAGGGTTTGCTTTACTTGTTTTCTTTATTATTTTATTATTTTCCATGGATTTTGAGAAATCCATGATAAACTAAACCTTTCTTATTGGTTAGAGATGTAGTCCTAAGTTGGAAAACATGTTTATTAATTGAAGTATTCATTCTCACATGTTCATAATCTCTTCAATATCGCTTATGTTCCACCGTTTATAACACCTTGTATGATGGATTGCTTGTTTGTTTAAGTCATGAATTAGATGATCATGCATTGACATCTATAGCTAAACTAGGGTTTGAGATCCGGAATCGTCGAAAGATCCTTTTTACAAGTAGCATAACATAGTTGTTAATGACGGGATGTGCCATGCAATTATGTGTAGAAGCGTGACCTAGGTTAAATCTGTGTGGCTCTTGCGCCGGATTGCTTAGAATAACCTCAACTCACAAAGACCATTTCTTTCATTGGGTTAAACTTGAGTGGCTCTTGCGCCAAGTTATTCGTTGAAAAGGATTCAAAGAGTGGCTCTTACGCCTTTGATGATAATAGGAGTTTTGCCAAAGTAAGCCTGCGGTAGGATGCTTTAGGGTTATTGATATTGAGGGTACATGAATTTTGAGTATGATTTAGTTGATAACATGTTGGAAGATGGAAGGTGAACTCTCTAACCAGTGTTCTTTATCTCTGATATTCGTTTTAATCTATTTGTTTTAGTATAATTTAGTTATAATCACAATTGAAATCCCCATGTTTACATAAGTAATCGAAAGTAATTAATAATCACCCTGCCTCTCTGTGGGAACAAACTTGTTTTTATTACTATACTCTAATCTATATTAGTGAAGTAAGAACTTGAATTAATTTTGCTTGGCTGGCAACCAACCAAATTTTGGCGCCGTTGTCGGGGAGGCATAGAGGATTGTTATTTGTTTTTGGTTTTTTTTTTTTTTTTTTTTTTTTTTTTTTTTTTTTTTTTTTTTTTTCTAACCTAGTTTTGAGAATCTTGTTTCAGGTACTTGTATTCCATGTACGGTGCACAAGATCAAGCTTATATGGTAATCAGTTTGGTTTTCAATCTCAACCCTATGGCAATTTCCAACCATACGGGGAGTATAATCACAACCAATCCATTGGTTATGACCAATATTCCACGTACCCGTTTAATTATTCTCATACATGCTAATCTTCTTATAGTAGGTATGTAAGTGAACAATTACAAGGAGGGGAGGATAATTATGCTTGTGATGGTTTATCTAAATCTACTTTTGATCGTAATTATGATCATTCACCTATTCAACGGGAGGAGATAAGGTTTAGAAACTCTACCACAAGTAATGGTGTAAGACTACCAAGTTTGAAAGAACTTGATAGAAGGTTTGAGCAATTGATAGATGAAAGGGGCATCATGTGCAGCAATTCTAAAAGCTAAAAGAGCTTTGAGAAAGGAACGTGAGCGACGTTATTCTATGGGATACGATGATGATTTTGGACCTTTCGAAAATCCTTACACCAGTTATAACGTTATTCCAACTCCGAATCTGATTTTTGATGATAATTGTATAGTTAACTCTACTCCTGATCTTAATAATGATCATTCACCCATTAAAAGGGAAGAGTCGTGTGCAAGAGATTCTACTGTAGTTAATGGTGGAAAACGTGTGAATATTAGAAAACTTACTCAGAAACTATACAAGTTGGAAGATGACGGAGCCCCGGAAGAGATGCTCGAAGAAATTAGTAGGACCATTCGTATGGAATTTAAACGACGTTCTGAGAAAGGTTGGGAAACCGATGACGATTCTGATTACGGTGAGTCTAAAAATAAAGAGAAGTATGTTGAGAATGAAACTGAATTGAACAATAGTGTGGAAGACCCAATTGAACTTGCCGAGGATGATATTGATAATGTTGATGCCGAGATTCTTGTTGAGGCAGAAACTAATGAAGAACGGTTAGAAATTTTGATGGAGGACCATAATACACAAGAGGTAAGTAATTCATTAGAAATTTTTGAAAAAGATAAGGATCCCATAAATCAAGAGACTTTAGATGGTTTGTCTGAACCTTTGCTTATTTATTATTTTCCTTTACCTCGTTTTGGCTTGAATGTATGTGCTTCAGAAGTATTGTTGAGTGACTTTGCTTCTATATATCCATTGTTGGAAATATTTGATTCTCATACTATGCAGGTTAGCAAACATGAGTCTATAGAAGTTCCCGAATTCTATGTTCTTTATCCACTTCCGAGTGTAGAAAAGACTAAGTATGGGGGAAACTTCTATCGAGTGATAACTCCACTATTATTTTCTTGTACTAATGTTTGTGTGAAGTTAATATTTGCAATGCAGATTGTTCTATGGGTGGATCCCCAAATTTTCAGATTGTTGGTCTATAAATGACCAGAAAGTCATTCTGACACGTTAAACCAAACGCTAAATGGGAGGCAACCCTTTGGTTTTGTATTTCTATCTTTATATTTGATTTTTTTCATATCATGTTAGGATTTCCCATCTTGATTTTACATTGGAGGAATCAATTTACATCGAGGACAATGTAAAGTTTAAGTGTGGGGGAGTAATTAAGCATATCGAGTTTTTAGTATTTGCTTTTGTAGGTAGAATTTTAAAATTTTTGTACATATTTGCATGAAAACCTTCAACTTTTAGAGATTTTAGAGTCACTTGGTATACTTCTAGCTACGTTTACATACGGAGTTCTAACCGAAATAACTGAACTTAGAAGTATTAGAGAACTATATTCGGAGTGCTTAGTTGTTGAGAGGTTAGAGCTGACAAAAATGGACTTAAACTGCCGGTAGAGAGTTTAGTATTAGAGTTGTTAATTATTCAATACCCATGAGTGAGGCACCAAACCTTCAATTTTCTGTTTAGAGTGTTTCATCTGCGCAAACTCCGGGTAGAATGATGAGCTACCTAACCTCGCACCAATTTCAGCACTACTTTTTGATCTCTTGAGTGCTATTTCTATCAATCATGAGGGTGCCATCAAAATTGCTAACTCTATCTTGTAGTCTTGTTTGCAGTTGGCACCATTCTCTCGACAACAACAGGTCCATAGAAACATATCATCATCAACAAGCGGAACATCAAAATTTTGAAAGAAAGTTGAAGACAATCAAGGTTTACAAGCAACCGTTCAAGAAAGAGCAAATTTCATATTCAAGTAAAGCAACAATACATTTAGCAGAATTATATATACATGTTGAAGACTTATGTACAAAAGCGAAAGAAATAAAAAGATGTGAGTTAGTGAAGTTCATGATATCAAGGCAATACAAGTTGTGAAGAATCAAGTGGTAAAGTCTTTATCCCACGGCCGTAGTAGTTTCATCATTTTATTTATTTTGCAGTTTATATTTTGCAGTCATAAAAAACAAAGATAAAAAATATTTATCATTACTTTAGTGTATATTTATTTTTTGTATTCAATCAATAAGGCCGTGGGGAAGAAGAAATCTATAGAGAAGTTTCAAACAACAAGAAATTGAGGAAAATAGTTACAAATAGTCAAGGTTCTACGAAGTTCAAGAGTCTATCATCAACAGTTGAAGACCGAAGACGTTTCTATTGGATGCTGTGAGAGTGGTGCTGATTGTCGATCGGGTGAGAAGGTAAGTAAGCATTCCCATCCTTGCATAGTAGTTTATTTCCTTTATTAAAGGTCACTAGAAAAACAAAAAGGGGTTCTTTTTCGTCCCACGTTTTATGGGATAACATCTTTATATGATTCAGAAGGTTACCTTTCCTTCCTACCATTCAATGTGTGCATGATTTCTATCTTCACTCTTGCCTACACACATGTGAGAACCATAAACTGCGTCTTTTGAGTGCCAAATTCATAAATCTTGTTGGTGAGGAAGAAACATTTGGTCACTCTCGAACCTGGATTCTTTCATATGGTGGTTTTCTCCTAACTCAAGGGTTAAGCATGAGAATAATGTTCTTTATACTTCTAACTTCTAATTGTTAGTGTGCAGAAACTTTATGTCTTCGTAGCTCTTTGGATGCATGTGCTCTGGAATGTTTTGAAGTTGGAAATTAGGTTTTGTGGGTATGCCTCTTGTAAACCCTCATGAGACTATAACTCGTCCACTAGGGACACCTAGGGGTGTAAAGGCTTGTTACACATGCTAAGTGTAACCGTATCCCCAACGAAATGGAGTTGTTGTAGTTTAGGTTAGTTTAGATTTGTAGTTTGCTCGAGGACTAGCAAAAGGCAAGTGTGGGGGAATTTGATAGGTGCATTATTTGCATTATTTGGATACTCTAATTCATTGATTTCTTGTTAGTTTTCACATCATTATGCTTTGATTTCGTTTGTTTATGAGTTTCTTAGGAGTTTTGAAGTGTATTCAACCAAAGAAGAAGAAAGGAGTTCATTATGACACGAAATGAACAAGGAAGTTATGTTCTGCCAATGGAGAAGGGCCAAAGACCAAATTCAACTCATTCAAATCCAGGAGTTCTTAATACCATTTTAAAGATATCAAGAATACGAATCCAACGCAAAAAGAATGAGGTCATTTGGAGTCCGTATGAGGAAGTTATAAGCAAAACAACCGAAAGAAAATAGTGAAACACTCAGCATCACAATCGCGAGATAACAAGGCAAAATTATCTACCGATTATAGGCAGTTTCGGGTACAAAAAAACTTCTTTTTTAATCTCAAAAAATCGTTAGTTAACACGGAAATCGAGTCCACCGATTATGACTCGACGGGAGGCCCTCCTAAGACACGTTTTTGACTTCCAAATCAAGGTATCATGGTCCCTTTAGGACTCTAACACCTAGATATGATGAAGACTATATAAGAAGACTTCCATAACACTAGGAAGGGATCTTTTTCATACTTTTTGACACTTGAAAACACAAGGAGAACAAGAAGCTAGGGCTTGGAGTTGGGATTGAAGATCACGATTTCTAGGGTTTGCTTTACTTGTTTTCTTTATTATTTTATTATTTTCCATGGATTTTGAGAAATCCATGATGAACTAAACCTATCGTATTGGTTAGAGATGTAATCCGAAGTTGAAAAACATGTTTATTAATTGAAGTATTCATTCTCATATGTTCATATCTCTTCAATATCGATTATGTTCTACAGTTTATAACACCTTGTATGATGGATTGCTTGTTTGTTTAAGTCATGAATTAGATGAGCATGCATTGACATCTATAGCTAAACTAGAGTTTGAGATCCGGAATCGTCGAAAGATCCTTGTTACAAGTAGCATAACATAGTTGTTAATGAAGGGATGTTACCATGCAATTATGTGTAGAAGTGTGACCTAGGTTAAATCTGTGTGGCTCTTGCGCCGGATTGCTTAGAATAACCTAAACTCACAAAGACCATTGCTTTCATTGGGTTAAACTTGAGTGGCTCTTACGCCGAGTTATTCGTTGAAAAGGATTCAAAGAGTGGCTCTTGCGCCTTTGATGATAATAGGAGTTTTGCCGAAGTAAGCATGCGATATGACGCTTTAGGGTCATTGATATTGAGGGTACATGAATGTTGAGTATGATTTAGTTGATAACATGTTGGAAGATGAAAGGTGAACTCTCTAACCATTGTTCTTTATCTCTGATATTCGTTTTAATCTATTTGTTTTAGTATAATTTAGTTATAATCACAACTGAAACCCCCTTGTTTACATAAGTAATCGAAAGTAATTAACAATCACCTGCCTCTCTGTGGGAACGAACTTGTTCTTCTTACTATACTCTAATCTATATTAGTGAAGTAAGACTTGAATTAATTTTACTTGGCTGAAAACAGACCAATTTTCGGGCTCCGTTAGGTGTGATAGGTGCTTATTACTATGAATGATTCTTTGTGTATGACTGAGAGAATACCTTGATGAAAATCAGATGATAGACTTGTTCTATTTCGTACGTTCTGTATGTACGCTCTGTGTGTGTCCTCTCTGTATTCTCTCTCCCTTTCAAATAGATTGAAGGATATATTTATAATAGCATGGTAACCTTTCACATGTCCTCGTAGGAAGTGGTGGTTGTGAAGTAGTGGTGAAGTGGAGGTGATGAAGAGTGTGTCAAAACCGTTGATATGATTTTTAATAGTGGTAAATAAGGTTCAAACTCTCGAACTTGTGAAGACTGATTTTAGATTTTAATAAACTAATTTTAAACTAAGAATATACACAAAATATGAAAATAATATTCACAAAAAAGCTGAGAGAAAACTGAGGTTAGGTTTCAACTACTTTTTCAATTTTTATAATGATTAAATTCAATAATTAGAATTATGCAATTTTAAAATTTAATTCGATTCTAAAATGTTGCAATAAGTAAATTCTTAAAGTAGCAATTGTATAACAAAAGCATGGAATATCTAAACCCTAGGCAAAGCATAAACCATCTAACGAAATCACAATTACTCTATAAAAATTATTAAATCAATTTTTATTTAAGGCAAATAATCATCAAATAATTGCACAAATTAATTAAATAAATATTATCATATTTTTTTTGGGAAAAATAGCTTCCACCATCGCCTCAGAGATGGGGTTTAGCTCTTCATATTTTTCATTTGCTCACAATTATAATTGGAAGAAGAAAATAAACAATAATGAATGAAACAAAAAAACTGCAACGATTATAAATGTTACCGCAATCACTGTTACAAATATGTGTTTCTGATTCAAATTAGATGTTGCAGAAGCAGCTACAGGAAATATGACATTTTCTTAGCGCTGTAATCTTCAAATGTATTAGCCACAGGTTCTGCGACTCTTTCTGAATGTAGTCTGCGTCTTCTTCTTCTCCTTTACGTGATGAACAGCAGCAGCAGCAGCAGAAAATTGTGAATGGGATTTTCGAGCTTTTCTCTCTAATCTGAACTTAACCCTCCAGCTCTCTCCCCATTCTGACTTCCCATCACCCCTTTTTATACTTCAAAACATCAAAAATCTCCAGAGATTTTCATTCACAGGAAAATGATACTCGATGATTTTTTTCTTCAATTTCTGATATGATTCTATTCCCTGTATCTCTGAGTATCTTTCCATCCTCTCTTCTGGCAATAACTGGTGATGTGATATCGATTATGAGCTAATTATTCCCTCATTCAACTCATATTCGTGAAAATATTTATCTCTCGAGAGAAAACAAAATCTTCCTGATATCTTGCTGTGATTGATTTCTCTCCTGATTTTCACGTATGAATTGATCACTCTTTATATAGAAATCATTCTCTCTGATTTCTATCCCAAAAATCACGTGAAAATCATACCCATAATCAATTCAAGATATAACCAAAATCTTCCCGCCATTAGAATTTATTTGAAATGAGGAGTGGGTGCCCAAATCCAAAGTATGAGTGCCTTAATCAATTTGAGAGGGTGCCCTAATCCAGAATCTTGGGTGCCTTTAACACTTTTGATAAGGGTGTTTCTAGCACTTTTAAGCCCACTTTTTCATTATTTATTTATTCCACCAAAGTACCTACAATTACATAAAATCACACAATTAATACAAAATCAAGCTCTAGCAAAGAACAAATTGAGGACAAATTGCACACGAAAACATGTCTATCAAATACCCCCAAACTTATATTTGCTAGTCCTCGAGAAAATCTAATAAAAAAAAATTCTAACTCACTTTCGCAGGCATCGCGATTGCACTTAGCGTGTGCAATAAGCCTTTAAACCCCTAGGTGTCCCTAGTGGACGAGTTTTGTCTCGTGAGGGTTTACAAGAGGTGTACCCACAAAACCTTTCCTCCAAATTCTAGTTATTTGTGAACGATTAAGGATAAATACTAAACAAGCTATTTAGTTGGCATACTAAATTCTTCTCCTATAAGAATCATTACCCTATATGAGTCCAATTGCTATACACGAGTTTTCACTCAGTGTACTAAATTCATACAAGAATTCAAAACTCTACTTAAATAATTGTTCAGCCACGATACTCAGAATCTATCAAAGTTCAATCACATGAATATATTTATAAAATGGATATTGACAAAATGAAGTTTGCACGTGTTGACTAAGTGAACGGTGTTTCCCATATCTGTCTGAAGGTCAGTGCCAGGATGATGGCTTAAGATACACTCCCACTAGTCTTATTCCTTAAACTAATTATCGACTCAGCTGGTATATACAAGGATCCCAACGGTCGATTTATTGAAAATATTAACATACATGATAGTTCTCATGGATCCTGCATTCCACGCTTGCTTAGGCGACGGAGACAGGGAGAACACACATGTATTGATATCAAAGTGTCAATCATCAATTATTTTTTTTTATTTTTTTTTTGAATAATGGTCTAACTAATACAATAATGGGGCTTGATCTCAAACACTTCATCCTGGCAGTGATAAAATTTGATACTGGAGCCCCACCAAATCACTTAGAGAAACACAAAAATTGCAAGAATAAAAACAGAAGGTGATATGGTCAAGATAGATTCCGAGATATGGTGAAAACTATCATGTTATTTCTAACACCTGAGCTAAAAATCCTTTTATGAATAGACCATTTATATGGGCACACCGATTCCTATAGAAAAGAGCTAAGTTTCCATCTACCTAGAATGCTTAGTGTCATCCTTAATTGTTCACAAGTTTTTAGACTCTAGAGTTTAAAATTGTAACTAAAAGTTTCTCCATACCCCCAAACTTAAATCTAACATTGTCCTCAATGTTCTAAAAATAAATGATTAAAAAAAAATTGAACAAGGAGAAACTGTTACCACTTGAATAAAAGGAGTTAAGGAAGGATATTACCGTGTTGCATGAGCATGGGTTACCTCCCAAGAAGTGCTAAGTTTAAAGTCTTCATCCAGACTAAGAAAAGATTAGACACAACTTACGGACCATATAATAATTACCTGAAAAGTTGTGGGTCCCTAACGTCAATCATATTTGACCAGAACAGCTGACCACAATTGAAAACACGAAAGTGGTGGTCATTCTTGAGAAGATGTGTCGATTCTAATTTCCTATAATAATTAGGTTTAGTTCCAAATTCTAGTAACTGACACATTTGAAATTCATACGTTCCCACATATGGAAGAAAATATTTTGGTGGGAAAACAAAGTCAATCTTGGTATCATCTCCTGGGTAAACCACATCAACCAGAGGATGGGTTTCTAACAACTGAACTTATTTTTGGACATCGTTAGGCTCAGGATAAAGTGTATGAAGATAATATCGCAATATGGTAGAGGCACAAATGTCAAGTCCCAAGTGAGGGACTTTAAGCAGGGATACTTGACAATCACAAGAGTCATCGATACCCCCAAACTTAGTGTGGAAACTACTCTCAGATGGACTCAAAACTATTAGTTGGATTCTAGGGTCTTTAGGGTCAGAACTACACTCAACTTCTTTTATAGGAGGAAATAAGGTAGACTTAGAAACTGGTAAAGGTTCACACTTAGCTTTCCAAATATTATAAGTGTCCATCAAAGGGGAAGAATCTAACAAAGTATTCACCTCATTAATAACACTATCATCATCAACATCAAACCCAAAGTGGGCTAGGCATTTCTCTAATGGATCTTCTAACGAAGTGTTTGGTAAAGATTTCTGAACTGGAGTACTAGTTATATTCACTTCTTCTAAATCATAGATCTCACAAGAAAGTTGTCTACTCATACTAAAAAGATTCAGTTCAATAGCCATTTTACCAAAAGAAATATTAATTATTCCATTTCCATAATTGATGACGACATTATTTGTAGCTAAAAAGGGATGGCCTAAGATCACTGGTACTTGAGCCTCTGGGACTTAAAAAGGTTGGGTGTCTAAGACATCAAAATTCACTGGGGAAACAATTCTATCAACCTGAACCAAATCATCCTCTATCACGTTAAAATTCTCTATGAGTCTATCATTTTTGTCAGAGACTATTGTCTTCGAGTCAGACTCCAAATCACTAGTCTCAGGACAAACTCGTTCCTCTAAAACATCATCATACTCATAAGAACAAGGAAATATTACTCCATCCAAAGCAGTGTTATCTCTAGTCAACTCCTCTTCCTTTTGAATAGGTGAATAATCATCAATATTATTAGGACGTAAACTAGAGACAACATTATTATCGTTATGCTCAATTGGTGTAACAGTTTCCTCGTCATTATGACTACGGATTTCTTCATCAACACTATAATAATCATCATAATAATATGAAGATGTTTGAACTTTATCTAAATACGTAGTGTCTTCTATTCTAACCCCGTCCTTTAAGGTGGGTAAATATTCATTATCAAGAGTAAAAGTGGAAACACTGTATTGGCAATTTAGATCATTTTGAGCAATATTATTCTTTGCAGAAATTTCATTCATACTTAATACAAACCTGTTTCTATCCTCAATCATCTGCTTGTTATTCTCAGTTATTTGCTTGTTATACTCAGCTATCTGCTTGAGGGATTCTTCTAGAGAAAGAGTTGGACTACTAATTGTTCTCCCCACACTTAATGCCAAACTATTTGTTATCTCAGATAGCTTCTTGAGTGATTCTTCTAGAGGTGTAATAGGTTCATGATGAGTACTAGGTTGCAACTGCTCTAGGTTATCCCTCCAAGACAAAGAACTCGAATTTTGCTCATTTTCATGTTCAAAAGATGGGTGCATGTATGAATAGTAATTGGGATCACCTTGGTATGAACCATAACCTTCATAAGGTTGGTAGTGGTCCCAAGTACTAACCCCACTATGTTGATAATATGGATAATGTCCATTTTGAAATTCAGTTGGATATTCATTGTATTGGTCCTGATAATACCAGTTCGACATTTTCTAAAAAAAATCCTAATAAATTTACAAAAATATCTAAGAAAATAAATCCTAACAGGAAGGGATTCTAAACATACACAAACAAGGCCGACTCAACCAAATCAAACCTACTGAATCTAGCAAACAAAAAGCATGATGGCTCCACTTAGATTGTTTCTAGACCAGCTTCTATTCATCCAAAAGGCAACTAGTTACAGTTTTAGCAAATCTCTTAGAACGATCTGAATTAGATTAAGTCGAATAGAAGCAGGATAAGCTCTAAGGAGCTTTGGTAACCATGCCTCTTTGGCAAATTTTCCCTGGGTTACAAGGCGGCTCTAATCAACTTAAAATAATCATCCTGAACTTTAAGTTATGCTAACAAAGTAACCAATATAGTCCTTTTGAATGATTTTCCAATAAGCTCGTTACCCTAGAGGTCTCTTTCTAATCAAATTTTAGGCTTAGGTTCGCGTTAGGTAATGTGTTCCTAATGCGGGCAAGAAGGAAACGGTGATGAAATCCGAGTCCTTATCTTATATAGCCAATCCTTGCCCTTTACTAGAAAATAATTTCCATATTCAAGTCCTCAACATATATGCATTACGAAGGAATACAGAAAACCCACTGACAGGGGATTCGTGGGTGGATAGAGTCTTACCTCCCGTACCAGACGGGCGATGAATCGGTTGTAGTCGACTCAGACCACCGACTCCTATGTCAGTGTACGAACCCGAGGGGCCGAGACAATATTGTAATTGTCGTCCTTCCCTGTTGCAGTTTATATTTAAATACCCTTCTGTAGGGTTTAAAAATTAATAATAAAGTTCAAAAGTTCAAAAGTTCAAAGTCCAAAGTCCAAAAATAATAAAAATAAAAATACCTAAAATAATTACAAAAATAAGAATTTCCTAATACAGTTTTCTAAAAAGAAAGATAAAAACCCTAAAAAAAAATTAACTATAAAATTTTGTCTTTTTTTTCGTTCTTTTCGCTATGTCTTTGTCTCCAAGTTTTTAATCAATCAATATAATCTTTAACTCCAATTTCTTTTTAATCCAAAACCTGTAATACAAAGAAAATACCCAAAAACATAAAATAGAACAAATAAAAATAAATAAAATAAAAATCTAACTAAACTAATTAACCTAAAAAAAAAATCTAAAAACAAGTCCGCGTCGGCAGCGCCAAAAATTGATATAATTTTAAATAGTGGTAAAAACGGGTTTGTTTCTCTCGAACTTGTGAAGACTGATTTTAGATTTTAATAAACTAATTTTAAACTAAGAATATACACAAAATATGAAAATAATATTTACAAAAAAGCTGAGAGAAAACTGAGGTTAGGTTTCCACTATTTTTTCAATTTTTATAATGATTAAATCAATAATTAGAATTATGCAATTTTAAAATTTAATTCGATTCTAAAATGTTGAAATAAGTAAATTCTTAAAGTAGCAATTGTATAACAAAAGCATGGAATATCTAAATCCTAGGCAAAGCATAAACCATCTAACGAAATCACAATTACTCTATAAAAATTATTAAATCAATTTTTATTTAAGGCAAATAATCATCAAATAATTGCACAAATTAATTAAATAAATATTATCATATTTTTTTTGGGAAAAATAGCTTCCACCATCGCCTCAGAGATGGGGTTTAGCTCTTCATATTTTTCATTTCTCACAATTATAATTGGAAGAAGAAAATAAACAATAATGAATGAAACAGAAAAACTGCAACGATTATAAATGTTACCGCAATTACTGTTACAAATATGTGTTTCTGATTCAAATTAGATGTTGCAGAAGCAGCTACAGGAAATATGACATTTTCTTAGCGCTTTAATCTTCAAATGTATTAGCCACAGGTTCTGCGACTCTTTCTGAATGTAGTCTGCGTCTTCTTCTTCTCCTTTACGTGATGAACAGCAGCAGCAACAGCAGAAAATTGTGAATGGGATTTTCGAGCTTTTCTCTCTAATCTGAACTTAACCCTCCAGCTCTCTCCCCATTCTGACTTCCCATCACTCCTTTTTATACTTCAAAACATAAAAAATCTTCAGAGATTTTCATTCACATGAAAATGATACTCGATGATTTTTTTCTTCAATTTCTGATACGATTCTATTCCCTGTATCTCTGAGTATCTTTCCATCCTCTCTTCTGGCAATAATTGGTGATGTGATATCGATTCTGTGCTAATTATTCCCTCATTCAACTCATATTCATGAATATTTATCTCTCGAGAGAAAACAAAATCTTCCTGATATCTTGCTGTGATTGATTTCTCTCCTGATTTTCACCTATGAATTGATCACTCTTTATGTAGAAATCATTCTCTCTGATTTCTATCCCAAAAATCACGTGAAAATCATACCCATAATCAATTCAAGATATAACCAAAATCTTCCCGCCATTAGAATTTATTTGAAATGAGGAGTGGGTGCCCAAATCCAAAGTATGAGTGCCTTAATCAATTTGAGAGGGTGCCCTAATCCAAAATCTTGGGTGCCTTTAACACTTTTGATAAGAGTGTTTCTAGCACTTTTAAGCCCACTTTTTCATTATTTATTTATTCCACCAAAGTACCTACAATTACATAAAATCACACAATTAATACAAAATCAAGCTCTAGCAAAGAACAAATTGAGGACAAATTGGACACAAAAACATGTCTATCAACCGTCCCCACTTATTTGAGGATGGCCGGACAATTACACACCCATCACTCCTTTACTTAGCTAACCATTAAACATTTATGACACTTCTTATAATACATATATTGCTATACCACATGTCGTAGACCATAATATTTAGTGTGGTGTCGATTTGTGACTTGCTTAGTCAAATTGACTTATGACTTGTCATGCAAAGCTAGACATGAATAATGAATCTTGATGAGCCTGACAGGACTAGTGAGGCTTGTAAGGAGCAGGTATACTAAAAATAAATATGTATTTGTTTAGGCCTCATGTCAAGACTCTGATGTGCTCAGTGAGCAATGAGAGTTCGAATGTGTCAACTAGTATTGACATGCTGAATTGAATAAGTGATGCAGGATGCTGGCATTGAGTAGGTCGAACACTGTCTTTCACGTCATCAGCGAGAAGTGATGGATGGTCGTGAAAGAGTGAGGAAGAAAATATTTGAGTGTTGAAGTGACTAAGCATATGTAGCCAGACATATGTTTGGAGTCACATAAGTGTATGGCACACTTAGTAAGTCGTTGACTAGTGGATTTTCATGCTTGACTAACCTGATGAGTCTAACAAGACCAATTTTGAAAGAATATGCAATTTAAAATAAAATACGTTTTTTATTTTATTGAATTTATGAGAAACAGTGTGAGTTCACATAAGTCAATTAACATTGATGTGATGAATATAGAAAAATAGGGGTGGCATGCTAAGTGCAAGGATATACGTAGCATGTTGAGTATAAGAATATGTGAAGCATGTCAGACATTAAAATATGGACGTGAGGCCGTATATGAAAATATATGCGTGAGGCCATGTATGAAAATATATGTGTGAGGCCATGTATGGCATTTGCAACACTTATAATCATTTCATAATTGAATTTAGACCGTAGCACACTTCCTATCATTTGCAACGGTTACAAACATTGCGAAAGCGTAGTCTGGACATCCATGTATTAAGCTAAGCATGCCCGTCCATGTTAGTGATTTGCAACTCTTATAAGCATTGCAAACCTTTAATCAGGTCGTCCATGCAAGCTATTTGCAACTCTTATAAGCGTTGCAAATTCAAATATTTGTCGTTTTCTTTGCCAAATTAGGGTTGGAAGGCTTTGTTGGCTGTTTGAGATACTTATAAATGTTGCAGACTCAATTTTAGTGTTTCTTAAGCCTAGAATTAAGTTTTACTTTATGCTATCCACGTTGGTTGCTTCCTTAAGTAAGGATTGACATGGACAAGGTTATATTTGGCTAGTAAGATTTTATTTTGTGCTTAGCACAATTTTGGTTTGAATCTAAGCACAGTTGTGATGCTTTAGTCAAGAAAATTCATATGTAACTTGCTACATACTTCTATACAAAGTGGTATAGGCATTTTTAGTAATTCAATATCATTTAGTTGAGTCATGAATATTGACACAAGGTAATTTTTGGGGATTCAACTGTGGAATATAACACCAGAGAACACTCAAATAACTCTACACTAGTGGACAATCCAACTTGAGGTTTGTTATGTAAAAATCATAGAACATCTGGGAATGTCGTAATAAGCACCAATTATATAATAATAATTTTTGTATAGGGATGAATGTTGATTCATCTAATAAATTTGATTATATATATATATATATATATATATATATATATAAATATAATCTGATGAGTTCATCCGGGTGATGCATTTATGTGATTGCATACATACATAGAGAGATAGGGATGAACATCTGCTTTAAAATTCTTTGCAGAGTTTTGAAGTTCAATATTTCTGAGATCGGGTAAGAAATATGATTCATTACCATTTTATCCTGATAAAAATCCACTATCTACAACTATATATTTCTTAACTCATCTACTTTACACCTTGATAGGATTATGGGACGTTCCTGGCTCCAGCAATCATCATCCATTATAAGAGTTCGGCCAGAAGTTCCACCTCGAGTTAAACGCCCTTTTCTTAGAGTCAAACCCAGTGTTATCAAGAACCTGACTCTATACATGGAAGAGTACCAGTTACTCAAAGCCATGGCGGGGAATCAAACACCAACTGAGAGTGTGTCGACTTATGTCAACAAATATCGTACTCAGGTAGATCTTACTCAATTTTCTTCTTTATCATTGGATCATCCTCACATGCCAGCAGACTAGAGATTATACCTTGCTAGAAACGACATTCGTGCTTTAGCCTGTCGTTATGAATGGGTAGATACTCCAACTCAATACTTCAACAAATAGGCAGAGACCATTCCCGTCTTTTCTGAGCCACCAGAATTCTCAAAGATGTTTCCTTCATATATGATCCGAGAGGCATTAGAGAAGAGGTTCGGCCGTACGAACATAATATTTACAGGGCCAAAGCAACCAAGCCATACGCCTTCCGGATAGAGATTTGGTCCTCAAAGCATCAAAATGTCGTCTCTTCTCAAACTTGGAAGGACCATACAGAATCTCACAGGCTACCGTTGGCGGCTATTATAAGCTAATCACTAAAGAGGGTGAACCTGTCACATCAACTATCCACGAAAAATGGCTCAAGGCCTTTGATATCTGAACACCTGTCATCACCTTTATTTCCATATTTATGTAGTATTTACCATTCCTCCAAAACGCCTTCGAATATCACTAAAGGCATCATTAGGATTTTAATTTCATTAACAAGTAGAAGCATTGTTATTTCAGAAAAGAGTCTTTTGTGGATCACCTAAAAAAAAAAGAGCGAATCTCCCAGAATTCAGAGAATCCCTTAAAAAATAAATAGCTCGGGTCTTTTATAAATATACTTTCTTACTTTCAACCTCCAACCAATTTCCGAACCTGTCACTGGTTTTTTACAACCCCACTCAGATTGGAACATGCACATATAAAAGAGTCTTATCAGAAGAAAGAGTTAATACTTGTGTCATAGACACCCAACCACCATGGTTCTGAGGTACTATTAACTACATCACCATACGGAGTCCCGTGCTTAGAGAATGCATCGAGTAAATCTCATCTCATGATTCTAGAATGGAGGGAGAATGATATCAACATTGCGATTCCCGGCAATCTTCTTCTTCTTGTCAATTATTTCGTCTCTGTTTCTTGAACCATCTCCCCCTAAAAGTAGAGAGGATGGATGCATATTAAGTCAAAGCGTCTCAAAAAACAAAAATTTGAACATGAATCATAAATTTGTTACACATATTTATAAATATCATATACGTCCATTACGAATTGATACTTTGAGAATTACATGAATTGAAACAATCTCAAGATATACGAAAAACACCTCAGAAGCAATTTACACTGCCTCTCGGAAACTGTTTCTTGAACCATCTCCCCCTAAAAGTAGAGAGGATGGATGCATATTAAGTCAAAGCGTCTCAAAAAACAAAAATTTGAACATGAATCATAAATTTGTTACACATATTTTTAAATATCATATACGTCCATTACGAATTGATACTTTGAGAATTACATGAATTGAAACAATCTCAAGATATTTTACGAAAAACACCTCAGAAGCAATTTACACTGCCTCTCGGAAACTCTGAAGCTGGCAACAATAAGTGAAAAATCTGGGCATCATTCTTATATCAAAAGTTTCGTATTGGTGTCTACTGCAACATGTTAAAAGTTTGCATCAATCGAATAAATGAGCTAAGAGTTATGGCAAAAACGGCTAGAGGAGTCGGGTCTGAAACCTGTCAGAATTTTCCTAGATACTCTCTGAATTCGAGTCGGGTCTGAAACCTATCAGAATTTTCCTGGATACTCTCTGAATTCTATTGTTGGGTCGTTTTTACGCTCCAAACGAGCTCAAACCTGGATTTTTTCCTGTTAGGATGTAGGAAATTGTTTTATAATGAAGATGGAGGGGTCAATCATCCAAAATGGAGGTCGTATGAAGATTTTATGGCATTTTCCGAAGCACTATACTTCTGAAATTTTTATGATGAAAATTGATGAAATTTTCTATAAAAGTCATTCATTCATTAATCTCAAGATGTGAAGACATTGAGGCAAATTAATGAAAAAAAAACACTAAAAGAAGAGTATGGTTCCATCATAACGGCCATACATGAAATGTCTAAGAAGATGTTTATAAAAAACGTAAATATAAAAGCTACAAAGAAGTAACTAGTTAAGATTCAATCAGAAGACTCGGAATCCGAATCAGTGTCATGTTCGTCATCGTCCTCCTCATCAGAGTCACGTTCTTCTTCATCTCGGCCTCCTTCAGAATCTTCTTCAGAACCATCTTCGAGGTCTTCTACTTCAGAGTCTTCTCTTGGAATCTGATGTGTGTCGTTTGGGTACAAATTAATTAAGATATTTCCGACTAATAATAATAAGTATTATAACGGTAGTAAGGATCGTTCCCACGAGGTGCTGTGAATTGTTATTTGTTTTCAAATTCTTATGTAACCTAGGTTTTTGATCTAGAATATGTGATATGAAAGGTAGAATATAAGAGATTACTTCAAGATATATCTTTGTTTGAGCCTTAGATGTCTTCTTTTATAGCCTTCAATGCTTGGGCGTCAAGCATAGAATCCTTCCGGGACCGTGTTTTCCTTGTTTTAGAAGTCCAAACGCATGCCAAAATATTCCAGTTTCGGTTCTTGAAAAACAGTTAAGCAGGGTTTGTAAACCCTTTTAGTTTACAAAACCAGAACGGTACGGTTTGCAAACCTCTATTGAAAAACAGTTTGTGAACTAAATCTTCAATATTATCTTGTTTTGCTCATAACTTCTTCGTCCGATGTCAGAATGACCTCATTCTTTTTGCATTGTCTTCTTATTGCAATTCTGTTCTAGATGATGATAAGAAATTCTGGATTTGAACGAGTTTAACTTGGTCTTTGGCCGTTCTTCACTTGACTTCCTTGTTCATTTCATGCCGTAATGAAATCCTAAGAAAATCATAAAAAAACATAATCAGAGCATAATGATATGAAAATTAACAAGAAAGTAATGAATTAGAGTATCCAACTAATGCAAATAATGCACCTATCAAATTCCCCCATACTTGCCTTTTACTAGTCCTCGAGAAAACTACCTAACTAAACTAAACTAAAACAACTCCCTTTGGTTGAGGATACAGTTATACTTAGCATGTATAACAAGCCCTTAAACCCCTAGGTTACCCTAGTGGACGAGTTAAAGTCTCGTGAGGGTTTACAAGAGGTATACCCACACAACCTATATTCCAAATTTTAAAAATTCCAGATCACATACATTCAAAGAGCTATGAAGACATAAAGTTTCTGCATATTAACAATAAGAAGTTAGAAATATAAAGAATGTTATTCTTATGATTAACCCTTGAGTTAGGAGAAAACCCCCATATGAAAGAATCTAGGTTCGAGAGCGATTGAATGTTTCAACTTCTGCCTCACCGATAGGGTTATATGAATTTGCACTCAAAAGACGCACTTTATGGTTCTGACATGTGTGTAGGCAAGAGTGAAGATAAAAATCCTGCACAAGTTAAATGGTGGGAAGGAAAAGTAACCTTCCGAATTATATGAAGATGTTGTCCCATATAAACATGGGACGAAAAAGAACCTTTTTTTTCCATGATGATCTCTAATAAAGGAAATCAACTAATATGCAAGGATGGGAACACTTACTTACCTTCTCGCCCAATTCACAATCAACACTACTCTTGAACTCTTGACAACTGTTGATTATGAACTCTTGAACTCTTGACAATTCCTTGTTGTTTGAAACTTCTTTATAAAAAAATTCTTCCCCACGGCCTTATTAAATGAATACAAAAAAATATACTAAAGCAGTGATAAATTTTTTTCTATTTTTTCTATTTTTTTTCTAGAACTTCAAAATAAAATACAAAATGAAAAACAAAATAAAATGAACAATGAAACTACTATGGACGTGGGATAAGTACTTTACCACTTGATTCTTCACAACTCGTATTGTCTCGATATCATAAACTGCACTAACTCTCATCTTTTGATTTCTTTCACTCTTGCACATAAGTCTTCAACATGTATATATAATTACTCATTGTAATGTTGCTTTACTTGAACATGAAAATTTCTTTTTCTTGTACTGTTTCTTGTAACCTTGATTATCTTCAACTTTCCTTCAAATTTTTGATGTTCCACTTGTTGATGATGATGGTGTTTCTATGGACCTGTTGTTGTCGAGAGAATAGTGCCAACTGCAAACAAGACTACAAGATAGAGTTAGCAATCTTGATGACACACTCATGATTGATAGAAATAGCACTTCAGAGATCAAAAAGTAGTGTTGAAGCGAAGTTGGGTAGCTCATCATTCTACCCGGAGTTTGCACAAATGAAACACTCTAAACGGAAAATTTAGACAGGTATAAAGAATTGAAGGTTTGGTGCCTCACTCATGGGTATTGAATGATCAGCTTCTCTAATACTGTATTCTCTACCGGCGGTTTAAGTCCCTTTTTGTCATCTCTAGCCTCTCAACAACTAAGCAACCCTAATTTCGTTCTCTATTACTTCGAAGTTCAATTATTTTTGTGAGAACTCCGTATGTAGACATAGCTAGAAAATACTTAGTGACTCTAAAATCTCTAAAAGTTGAATGTTTTCATACAAATATACAATTTTTTAAAAATTCTACCAATTCTACCTTCAAAAGTGAATACTAAAACTCTATATGCCTAATCACTCCCCCACACTTAAACTCTACATTGTCCTCAATGTAAATTGACTCTTCTAATCAAGGTGGGAAACTCCTAATATGATATGCAAACTATATATAAAAAAAGATATAAGTACAAAACCAATGGGTTGCCTCCCATGCAGCGCTTGGTTTAACGTCCTTAGCCCGACCTTCTGGTTATTGTCCGTACACCAACAATCTGAAAATCTGGGGATCCACTCATATAAAAATCTGCAATTCTAACAATAGGTTCACACAAATATTAACATATGATAGTACTAGTGAAAGCATTATCATAAAGAAATTACCCCCACAGTTAGTTCTTTCTGCACTTGGAAGTGTATATAGAACATTAAGTTTGGGAACCTTAATGGGTTCAACTTGGGTAACCTGCACATTGTAAGAATCAAGCATCTCTAATGGTAGATATTTAGAAGCAAAATAATATGTTAAAACTTTGGAAGCACACAACTCCAATCCTAAGTGTGGTTTTTTCCTAAAAGTTGGGTTAACAACTCTTTGAGAAACAACTTCGATTAGTGGAAGAAGATCATTAGAAATAGAATTATGTAAAGGATTAGAAAAACATTCCACTATCTCTTGTATTATGGGATCCTCATTGTTCTCAAAGAATTCCACTGAATTATTTACCTCTTGTGTATCCTGGTCCTCTATCAAACTTTTTAACCAATCTTCGTCAGTTTCTACCTTAACCAAAATCTCGGCATCAACGTTATCATTATATTCCTTTGCAAGCTCAATTGGGTCTTCCATGATATTGCTCAGTCTGGCCTCATTCTCAAATATTTCATCATCTTCGATATCAGACTCTTCATCAGAATCTTCATTAACCTCGTATTCTACATTAGCAAAACGTCGTTTGAATTCCATACGTATGGTACTACTAATTTCTTGGAGAATTTCTTCTTGCGCTCCGTTATCTTCCAGTTGTTATAATTTTTCTGAGAGTTTTCTTATGTTTACACGTCTACCACCATTATTTACACTAGGATCACTAAAACACGACTCTTCCCATTGAATGGGTGAATAATCATAAATGCGATCATGAGTCGAGTAAGGTATACTATTGTAAAATTTGGTCGGTGCAACGTTCTCTGTATTAAGTGTTGGATCAAGCCGGTCTAATCTTTCGCATGTCCTTTAATTGATCTAAAATATCCATACAACTCGAGTGGAGCCAATTAGAAGTATAACTGTCCCACCATAAGGTTGTTGGTATGTATGAGAATAACCAAAAGATTCCATACGGTATTGACCAAAACAAAGGATTGATTCTGATTGTATCCCATGGTCGGTTGGAAGTTATTGAAAGATTGTGAATTATAACTAAACTGATTACCACCATAATATGCCTGATCTTATGCAACATACATGTTATTTCCGTAATGAAATATGGTGAAACACAAAGAGTAAGAAAAAAAAATCTAACTAAAAATCTAAGAAGAAAAATAAAAGTGATGTATACAACCTTTTTTCCGAATCAACCTCCCGCTTTTGACGAGTGGCGAACTCCTTTAACGATTTATTCACACCATAAAAACCTAAAAGCCTAAAATACACTAAAAGAAAAACATAAAATAGAACAAAAAAGAAATCTCAAACAAAAAACAATTGCCAACTGCTCCCCGGTAGCGGCGCCAAAATTTGATGCGTGTCGTTTGCGCATAAATTAATTAAGATATTTCCCACTAATGATGATAAATAATATAGCGGTAGTAAAGATCAATCCCACGAGAAGCTATGAATTGTTATTTTTTTTCAACTTTTTATGTAACCAAGGGGGGTTGTAGAATTACTAATCTAAATTGTACTAATTAAAAATAAAGTAAATAAAGGTTGAGATTAAGGTGAGAAAATACTGATTATGGGTTTCATCTTCCGTCGCCAATCATGCTCTATAATTTGGAATCAACATCAACTTTCTCTTCATACCAATATCCCTAGAGCACCCCATAGAGAGCATACTCCGGTAAATTCCTTATGTCATCACATACCATGACTATGAATATGTTAATACTACTCAGCGAACAACCTAATGCAACGTGCTATTAAGTTTAACCCTCCAAGAGGTTCTTTGAATTAGGATAATCAATACAATCAAAGTACTACGAGTATTCTATTTAATATTGGTCAAACTTCTATATGAAATCACATAAAGGTTTTGATTACAATCGGTAATCACACTATGCTACTTGCAACCGGGTCTATTGACTATTCCGTATCTCCAAACCCTAGTTTAGCTTTAGATATGAATATGTGTTCACTTAGTATGCATCCTCAACAAATACACTTCCAATCATACATGAAGATATTAAAAGTAGAGCATGAACGTTAAAAATAAGATCTTGAATATCAATAATAATCAGCCAGATTGATTTACATGCCTACGACTTCCAACTACATACCCAACCAATAAAACAAAGTTACCTACTCATGGATTTACTAAAACCCATGGAAAATATACAAAGAAGAAGAATGGTTTCCCCCCAAGGGGAAAACCCTAGGTTTTTGATCTAGAATATGTGATATGAGAGGTAGAATATAAGAGATTTACTTCAATATATATGTTTGTTTGAGCCTTAGATGTCTTCTTTTATAGCCTTCAATGCTTGGGCGTCAAGTATCCTCTCCTTATAGGGTTTAGAATCCTTTCGAGACCGTTCCTTGTTTTAGAATTCCAAACGCGTGCCAAAATATCCCAGTTTTGGTTTTTAAAAAACAGTTGAGCAGGGTTTGCAAACCCTTTTAAGTTACAAATTAAAAACGGTACGGTTTGCAAACCTCTACAGTCTGTGAACTAAATCTTCAATATTATCTTGTTTTGCTCATAACTTCTTGTCCGATGTCGGAATGACCTCATTTTTGCGTTGCCTTCGTCTTTCAATTCTTTGGACGTTTACTGGACTTACTTGTTCATTTCATGTCGTAATGAACTTCTTTATTCTTCTTTGGTTGAATCCACTTCAGAACTCCTAAAAAACTCATAAAAGAACAAAATCAAAGCATAATAATATGAAACTAAAAGAAAGCAATGAATTATAGTACCCAACTAATGCAAATAATGCACCTATCAGAATCCCATTAGGGTCCTCCTCTGAATCTTCTTCGGTATCCTCATCATCAACAGGGTCAATAGACCCCCCATGCATGTCGTCCCAAGCATCAGCACGCTCAACTTCACGATCAACCTCAGACTCTGAGAATGACTGAGACTCGTATTTCACATGAGTATCATGATCTTACTCAGAAGGGTATTCATCCACATCAGAATCTGGGGCTACACCATAAGGACAAACACCTCGCTCTATATGTTCATCTTTTTCCTTTCTTGCCATCGACCGAAGACGTTGGTTCTCCATATAAGCTGTGAGTCTCTCATCTTCGGCCTTCTTCTTTTCTGACTCCTCTCCGCATCTTGTTTCTTCTCCGACATTAATCGCAAAACAGAGACCCATAGCATATTTGTGGGTTTTCTTCAAACGATCGAGGGGCATACCTCGCACGAGATTTATAAACTTATTCAAGGAACGACTGATTTTAGACTGTACTTCTTGAGGAGAAGCCACTTTCATCTTTTTACCTCTACAATCCAATTTCTTGCTTGAAGAATCAGAATTATGGTTTGGATCAGGGACTGCCATGATTTGCTTAAGATGTAGAATAATAAAACAAAGAATTCATCACAAAAGAAAATAAGGGGTATCAAATACTTTGGTTTATCGAAATCAAACTTACTGGTTTTACTGTTATTGCTGTTGAAGATCACTTTACTCCAGAAACCCTAGCTCTATCAGATATGGGATTACGGTTGAAAAAATACTAGCTTATCTAAGTTGATAATTCACAAGGAACAATCGATACTTACTTCACAGAAGCAGAGAAGTAAATGCAAGACTTAGCTGTGAAACGCACCCGAGGAAGTGTCCCTGACCAGCAATGCGTGCTCGAGGAAATGTATCCGGCCAATGATGCTTACTCGGGATGGTGTTCTTGATGAGCAATGCAAACTCATATACGACTTCAGTCCTTACTTGCAAAAAAATAAAAAATAATAATGAAAGAAAGTGGTGACGCTGTGAAAAAGGGCTTCACATATATATGGGTGTTATTTTGGAATCTTTATCAGATTAGGAAACTAAAAGAAGAAGGAAGCAAAGCTTGGCGCTAACAATATTTCACCCAGCGCCGGCCACGCCTCTCTCTGCTCACGGTCAAGTTGACATTCCTGGCGAGAACGTGGTCACCTACTATTCCCATTCAAGATTCACGCCAAGGGGCGCATATCTGAAACATTGAAGAAGCTAGGTATATCTTCTTCTACTTTTAAAATTTTAATCATGCATATATAATTATTATAAGCATATTGTCACCATCTAGTGCTTACTATGTATGCAACATTACTGTTCCTCACTAAGAAGGGGACTTAAGGTAGATGGTGAGTTTTTAACAAGGGCTAGAATTGTAAAATTGCTGCCTGCCTAGCAGCAGGAATATATAAGGATATACACATATTTATGCGCATATGCTTAGCTTTATACCAAAACACGAGATAACTGTGTTTCTACTTATATATTCCGCAAGAAAATTAAGTATACAATCATTACGAACAACTACAAGCCTTATAAACTGGCCTACAACTTTCTCAATATTCACAATACTTATGCCATATCGAACTAGTCTCAAGTCGCATAAATTCCACAGTTGAATTCCTTGAAATGGCCTCGAGTGCACATCGATGTTCCAGTAACATATATTAAATTCGGGAATAACCAATGCTTAATCCCAAAAATACACTCTAGCTTAACGCTTTGTTCGTAAAGAACACATCACAAATTGCTATATTGAGCTTAAAATATGCCACTTTAGCGCTTTTCTCAAAGACAAACCACGAATTATGCGTCACTCCTCCTGGACGCGCCGCAAACAAGAAGCAATGCCTTCAAAGATGCATTGTACCTCTGAGCTAGGCTAACCCTAGCCATTTCTTCCATTAGTGCCAGGCTAGCACTAACAACCTGGTTTAGCACCTCATTGGCGCTAGCACTAAAAACGCATTCCATCCTAGCGCGTCCTTGAGCGCAGCGTCCAAGCTGAGAAAGCGTTCCAGCCTAGCGCATCCTCGAGCAAGCGTCTTGGCTAGCGCGTCTTGGCCATGAGCGTTACAGGGCACAAGCGTTCCAGCCCAAGCGCGTCTCAGCGTAAGCATTCCAGCGCAAGCACATCCTAGCCTCAGTACATTTGTGCTAGCGTCATTGGCATTAGCGCGTCTCAGCTTTAGCGCATTGACGCTAACTTCCTTAACCTAGTTAGCTTCCTTGACTATTGGCGCTAATTCTTTTGATCTAGTAAGCGTCTTAGCCTTGGTGCAAGAATGCTAGCACAATAACTTTTACAAGCTAGCACATTACTATTTGTAATAAGAAGCTAGTGCTAGCCTTGCTAGCTTCTTCCCCTAGAAATGTGCCATTCTTTTCAATATTGGTTTAATGCTAATCTTATTTGGTTATCTAACAAGCATTCTTGCTTAAAAATCTCTTTACAAATCTTGACCTCAAACGTCTTTCATACTTATGCCAAGTCACACCTAAGCTAATATTAAGCTATTAAGATTATGCCATGCAGTTTCAAAGTTAGTATATAACTACTAAATTTACCAGACTCGACACTGATCAGTATGAATACCAGTACAGTGAGTAACGGGACTTGCCTCATTGACTTAGTAAGTCATTCGACTTGACTTGACTTAACCAAAACAGTAGTGGCTCACGACTCCACTATCATTCTTCGAGATATCAAATACAACATATGGGGGATTCTCATTGGGGTATTGGTCTGGCGGTCTACATCAATCGTGCGTTATGGCAACACATCCACGAATAAGAAGGTAATAAGTAGTGGGACGATTATAGAGAAGTTGAGAGGGTGAAGAGTAGTGGTCATATAAGTCGTCCCTACTTTTCGGACATGACTCCACTACAATATCCACAATTATCACTTCTCTATCTCTCTCTAACTTCCACTACTTACGAGAAATCGGTGTGTCTTCTCAGAAATATAAATAAATGGCTTCATCTATTCGAAACAACAACCAGTAAGACTAAGATATACAGAATTAACGATTCATCCCAGAGATAATCCATTCTTCTTTACACATTACAATTACTCATCACTCTGAGAATTTCTCAACCTTTTTTGCTTCCCTCTCCTAAGACCTACCCAATCTTCTCCACCTTTGTGATCGAAGCAGGACATGAACGATCATTTCTTTTTTTAGGCTCGTCCTGTTCGAGCTTGATCTCTCGAACCTACTTGAAAGAACTATTTTACAGTACATTTGTGTTTACCCTAAAACACAGACTTAACAAAAGAATGGTTGGATTATCTTCCTCCAGGGAGTATTACAACATGGACGGATATGAAAAAGCTATTTCTAGAGAAGTATTTTCCTGCTTCTAAGGCACCATCTGTCCGTAAAGAGATTAGTAGCATTCTGTAGATTACTTGAGAGTCTCTTTATGAATACTTGGAGAGATATAAATGGTTGTTGGCAAGCTTCCCACACCATAACATATCCTCAACACTCATTATTCAATACTTCTACGAAGGATTATTTCCGGAACAGAGGAACTTGATTGATGCAGCTGCAGGAGGTTCACTTAATGAAAAGATGATCTCGCAAGTGACTAGTTTGATTGAGAGTATGGCTTCGAATGTACAACAATTTTATGCCAGAAATGACTCAAATGTCAGAAGAGTTAGCGAGATAGGAGAGCTTTCACATACAGAGCATCAGTTGAGTACCATTGAAAAGGCAATTCATTGTATAACGTCTGCAGTTGCTCCTTCATATGAAAAGGAGGTTGAGGGTTAATACTTTATTCCCTAATCCACGACCAAGGTACGACCCCTACTCTAATACCTATAATCCAGGTTAGAAAGATCACCCAAATTTCAGTTATGCGAGCAAGCAAGCTGCAGCTCCTATGCCACCAGCTTATGGGAGACAAAATGGTTTTCAAAAACCACAATTCCAACCTCAGCCTCAACCTCAACAAGAAACTCAGAGTTCCAGTTTAGAGGAGATGATGAAGGTTATGATGCAGAAGCAAGGTGCAAATGCTCAACGTATGGATGCAATTTTGTAAAAACAAGATATGGCTATAAAAGACTTGCAAACTCAACTAGGACAGTTGGATACAAACATGAATCAAATAAAGGAACAAGCTTCGAAAAAATTGCTATCATAACTTTTTGTGAACCCAAGAGAGCACGTAAATATTGTAACTCTAAGGAGTGGAAGGAAAGTACAAGATTCAAATCAGCAAGAAAATGATAATGACGACTTAGAAAAGGAAGTAGAGGCGGAAACTGCTCCTAAGGAAAAGCCAACCCCAATTGGCCAACATAAGGACACAGTTCCTACCTTTACCACACCACCTCCTTTTCCTAGTCGTTTTTCCAAGTCAAATAAGCAAATTCAAGATAAAGAGATGATGTATATATTCATCAAGGTACCAATCAACATTCCATTTATTGAGGCCATCAGAACGGTACCCAGGTATGCCAAATTTCTGAAGGATTTGAGTATAAAGAAGGATAAGTTGATTCCTAATAAAGTCACCCAAGTAGGCGAAAGTGCTACAAATATGTTATTGAAGAAGATGCCAGTGAAGTTTATGGATCCCGGAGGTTTCACAATACCAGTTAGTATTGGTACCAAGAGGTTTGAGCGTTATTTACTCGACTTATGAGCATCCATAAGTATTATGTCAGCTGATACTTATGACTCTTTGAATCTCGGGCCATTAAAGGAGACATGAATTATCATTCAATTGGCAAACAAGTCCAACATATATCCTAAGGGACTCATCGAGGACGTGTTAGTTCAAGTGAATGAGTTAACCTTTCCGATTGATTTCTATGTTGTGGATATACAGAATGGAGAAAATAGTTCATCTACTTCGTTACTTCCTGGGAGGCCATTTATGAATACTATAAAGACGAAGATCGATATCGATGGTGGGACACTTATTGTGGAGTTTGATAAAGTTATTATACGTTTCAACATCTTTAAAGCAATGTGTTATCCAAGTGATGTCCATGCTGTTTTTTCTATTGATATTATTAATTCGTTAGCGCAGTAAATGCTTGAATCGAGCAATGAAGATGAGCTCGGAATTGTGCTACGAAAGAGCATAGACTTGGATGTCCATGGCCTACCTAACCTGGACGTTAAAATTTCTAATGAGTTGGTGGAGATGTGTGGTGCCTTAACATCATCACAAGAAGTTAAACGGTTAATATCTCATACATTTCTTTACCCATAATTAATAACGTTCCTTTACCTTATGTTATGAAGGCACCTGAATTAGAACTTAAGCCTCTACCTGATCACTTAAAGTATGCCTACTTGGGTGATAGGGAAGAGCTTCTATCATTATTGTGAAGAATCTCACCGTAGTACAGGAAGAACGCTTGATTAGGGTTTCGAAGAGCACAAAACGGCCATTGATTGGAAAATTGCTGATATCAAAGGTATTAGTTCATCTATGTGCATACATAGAATCTTAATGGAAGATAATGTCAAGCCAGTACGTCATACTCAGTGTAGCCTTACGCCCCCCCCCCCCCCCAATGATGGATTGTTGTGAAGAAAGAGATCCTCAAATTTATAAGTGTGGGGGTGATTTACCCAAATTTTGACAGTAAATGGGTTAGTCCGATACAGGTGGTACCTAAGAAGTTAGGTGTTACCATTGTCAGAAATCAAGATGACGAACTTGTTCCTACACAAATTCAAACATGATGGAGAGTATGCATAGATTACATAAAACTCAATTTGCCTACCCGCATGGATCACTTTCTTTTGACTTTCATTGATCAGATGTTAGAGAGTTTATCGAGACATTCACACTATTACTTTTTTGATGTTTATTCGGGGTACAATCAGATTTTTATTGCACCGGAGGATCAAGAGAAGACTACTTTTACTTGTCTTTTTGGTACATTCGCATATAGACGAATGCCATTTGGTCTTTGCAATGGGCCGACAACTTTTCAGAGATGTATGGTTAGTATATTTTCTGATTACGTGGAACGCATCATCAAGGTATTGATGGATGATTTTAGTGTTTATGGTGATTCTTTTGATATTTGCTTAGAAAATCTTGAACTTGTTCTCAAAAGATGCATAGACACTAACCTTGTTCTTAATTGGGAGAAATGTTACTTTATGGTCAACCATGGTATAGTGCTCGGTCACATCGTGTCCTCTCGAGGGCTCGAAGTGGACAAAGCAAAAGATATATTTTATTAGAAACTTACAATACCCTACTTCGATTAGGACATTCGCTCATTTCTTGGTCATGCAGGTTTTTATAGACGGATTATCAAAGATTTCTCCAAAATCTCAATGCCAATGTGTAAATTGTTGCAAAAGGAGGCTACCTTTAACTTCTAATAGGAGCGTAAGGATGCCTTTGAAAGACTGAAAGAATTGTTTACTAATGCACCAATTATTAAGTCACCTGACTGGAGTTTGCATTTCGAGTTGATGTCTGATGCAAACGATTATGCAGTCGGAGATGTTTTGGGTCAGAAAGTGGACAAGCGGACACACGTAATTTATTATGAATCTAGGACCCTAAACGATGCATAAATCAACTATTCTACCACCGAGAAAGAGTTATTTGCTATATTGTTTGCATTAGAGAAATTCAGATCTTATTTAGTAGGTACAAAAGTGATTGTATATTCTAATCATGTAGCACTTCGCTACCTATTGAAGAAGAAGGAATTTAAGCCAAGATTAATATGGATGTTGCAATAATTTAATATTGAAATTAGAGACAAGAAAGGTGTTGCGAATACAGTGGAAGATCATCTTAGCAGACTTGTTATTTCCGAGGAAGAACTTCCTCTACAATATCGTTTTCTAGATAAACAACTTTTCTCAATTGAAGATTCAACACCTTGGTATGCTGATATTGTAAACTACTTGATTACGAGGCAAATACCTAGTACAATATCCACTTTCCAAATGTTAAAGCTTAAGAAAATAGCCAAGCAGTATGTGTCGGATGAGCCCTACTTGTGGAAATATTGTGCTGACCAGATTATCCGCAGGTGCGTACTTGACTCTGAATTTCAATCCATTCTATATTTTTGTCATCCTTATGCTTGTGGTGGCCACTTTGGTTCTAAACTTACCGCTCTCAAAGTCCTTGAGAGTGGCTTTTATTGGCCTACCCTATTTGAGGATGCATATGCTTTTTGTAAATCTTGTGATAGATGTCAACGAATTTGCAATCTAGGTGCTCGAAATCAAATGCCACTCACACTGATTCTTGCTGTAGAAATATTCGATATGTGGGGAATTGATTTTATGAGCCCTTTTGTTAATTCGTATAGAAAAATTTATATACTTCTTGTTGTGGATTATGTTTCGAAATGGGTGGAAGCTAAAGCCACCCCTACTAATGATTCTCAAGTTGTTTGTGAGTTTGTGAAGGAAAATATTTTCACTAGACATGGCACACCATGTGTGGTTATCAGTGATAGAGGATCACACTTTCAGAAATACTTCCATGCTCTTCTTAAGAAGTACAACATCACACACAATATTGGTTCCTTACCACCCACAAACTAGTGGGCAGGATAAAATTTTAAATCGTGAGATTAAATCTATTCTAGAGAAAACCGTTAATACTACATGAAAAGGTTGGAGCTTAAGGATCAACGATGCATTATAGGCGTATAGAACGGCATACAAGACACCGACTGGCATGTCTCCATATCGGTTAGCTTATGGAAAAACTTGTCATCTCCCGCTTGAACCTGAACATAAAGCTTTATGGGTGGTAAAAATGTGCAACATGGAATATGATGAAGCGGGAAAACAAAGGAAACTTCAAATTAACAAGTTAGTGGAGATACGTAATGATACTTACGAGAGTTCCCGTATATACAAGGAAAAAACTAAACTTTTCCATGACAAGATGATTTCTCGAAAGAATTCTGTTGTGGGACAGAAAGTTCTTTTATTTTATCTGTTTCCTGGAAAGCTAAGGTCCCGCTGGATTGGACCGTATTTTGTTACTAATGTTTATCCTCATGGTGCAGTTGATATCACTAGTCTCAAATATGGGACAACTTCTAAGGTCAACGAACATATATTGAAGTCATACTACGAAAACATCGCTTATGTGAATGTAGATGTGCTTGAGTTTCGAGATTTGCTCCCTCTGGAGGAGTAATACGGGTGAGTAGAAAGTCGGGATGACAACTTTAAACCAAACGCTGCATGGGAGGCAACCCATTGGTTTTCTATTTCTATCTTTATCTTTTGATTTTTATTAGTTTTGCATATCATATTAGGAATTTCCTATCTTAATACTACATTGGAAGATTCAGTTTTGTAGATAAATTTTAATTTTTATTAAATAACTGCATGAAAACCTCTAACTTTTAGATTTTAGAGTCACTTAGTATACTTCTAGCTAAGTTTACATACGGAGTTCTTACCGAAATAATTGAACTTAGAAGTATGAGAGAACTATATTCGGGTTTCTTAGTTGTTGAGAGGCAATAGCTGAAAAAAAAAGACTTAAACCGTCAGAGCAAATTAGGTGCAGGAAGCATACAGTATTAGAGAACTGATCAATCATTAGTAGAGTACCTATTGTTACATCAAGCGAGGCACCAGACCTTCAATTTTTTATACCTGTCTAAAAATTATCCTTTAGAGTGTGTGTCATCTTACGTTAATTCTGGGTAGAATGATGAGCTACCCAACCTCGCACCTTTTCAACACTACTTTCTGATCTCTGAGTTCTCTTTCTTTAATCACGAGGGTATCATCAGAATTGCTAACTTTATCTTGTAGTCTAGTTTGCAGTTAGCACCATTCTCTCGACAAAACAGCAATAGAAACACATCATCATCAACAAATGGAGCGATATCAAAATCACGAAGAAAATTGAATACAGTCAAGCTTTGCAAGAAACAAAAAGAGGAGCAAGAATTATATATCTAAGTTGAAGACTAAGTACCAGAGCAAATAAAAGCAAAATATGTGAAATTTTATGAAGTTTATGATACTGAGACAATACAAGTTATAAAGAATCAAGTGGTAAAATCATTCTCCCACGGACATATTAGTTTCATTTGTTAGTTTGTATTTCAATTAAATTTAATAAAAAAAATCATAAAAAAAATAAAAAAAATAAAAATAAAAAATATAAGAAAATATATAAAAAATAAAGAAAAATAAAATAATTGAAATAAAAATGTCTTATATTGCTTTAGCGTATATTTCTTTTATATTCATTCAATAAGGCAGTAGGGAAGAAGAAATATGAAGAAGTTTCAAACAACAAGGATTTGAGGAAAAGAGTTATAATTGTCAAAGTTCTACGAAGTTCAAGAGTTTATCATCAACCGTTGAAGACCGAAGACGTTTATATTTGCTGTGAGAGTGGTGTTAATTATAGACCGGGTGAGAACGTAAGTAAGCATTCCCACCCTCACATAGTGGTTGGTTTCCTTTCTTAGAGATCATCAGAAAAAAAGGGGTTCTTTTTGTCCCATGTTTCTATAGGGTAACAAAATATAATTCACATGTTTTTTTTTTCCAACCATTCAACGTGTGCAGGATTTTTATCTTCACACTTTCCTGCACACATGAGAACCATAAAGTGCGTCTTTTGAGTGTAATTTCATAAAACCCTATCGGTGAGGAAGAAGTCAAGGCGGAATGATTATTCGATCGCTCTCGAGGATGGATTCTTTCATATGGTTGGTTTTCTCCTAACTCAAGAGTTAAGCATGAGAATAATGTTCTTTGTCATTTCTAACTTCTTATTATTAGTGTGCAGAAACTTTATGTCCTCATAGCTCTTTGGATGCTTGTGACTTTAAAGTTGGAGTGTGTTTTGTGGGTATACCTCTTGTAAACCTCACGAGACTATAACTCGTCCACTAGGGACACCTAGGGGTTTAAAGGCTTGTTTCACATGCTAAGTGTAATCGTGTCCTCAACGAAAGGGAGTTGTATTTTAGTTTAGTTTATCTTAGAGTTAGTTCAGGATATATAGTTTGCTCGAAGAATAGCAAAAGCTAAGTGTGGGGGAATTTGATAAGTGCATTTTCTCTATATTTTTAGTGTCAATTTCATACACTCATTTGCTAGCTTTTTTATGAATTATTGTATATTATGTTTGTTTTTGTTCATTTATCTTTTATTAGGTGGAATCATCCAAAAAAAGTGCTCCAAAAGAATAAAGACCCAAGACCATGTGGAACTTGTCCAAATCCAGGATTTCTTGTTATCATCTTTTAGGAACGAAGAAAAGAAGCCAACGGCAAAAGAATGAATTCATTCAGAGGTCGTATGAATAAGTTATGGGGGAAACGAGGAATTAGACTTGTCGGTTCCCTGGAACTGACAGCCCAACAAGTCATATCATGTAATTACTAAAGGCACCAACACTTTTGCTTAGGTCATCCACTTTTTAAATATCACTAAAGGCGCCTGAGAAGCAGCCACATCTTCCTCAAATTATAATCAAAAATTTAGGGTTCTTTCTGGTGAACAGTTTCGGTGATTACTGGCTGGTGGAAATGGTTCAAGTGATAGTGACTGTCCTGTGTCGATTTCGAATATGAAAAAGGGTTATTAGAGACTGTTAGAGAGTTGGATTACGGTCGATGTGATTACTAAAGTCTAGCAATACTACCATATAAATTAATTGCTGATAAAACATTATGATTAAAAGAATAAATCATTTAATATAAGAGCATTATTTATTTAAGATTGAATTAATAGCATATGAGATAATGAATATGAGAAGCAAATGTTTTATCTGTTCTTACCTAATATCTCTTTCTTAGTATAATTCTTTTTCTTTAATTTTTTCCGACCCCTTCTTATGATTCCGAGTGTTATTTATAGATTTATAAAGGGGATCCCATCAAATATTATATGTCTAGCTGTTAATATTATCTATATCCTATCATAACATTTGTCCCGCACAATTCTTGTGTATTCAGCATATTATAGCGAGGACATTTTTTGTTTTACTTGAATCCCCGCAAGGTTGATTGTGTTCTCCTTGCGGTTTCATTTCTTCTCACAGATATTCCCATAAATTTGATACGTGATTGTTAAACTTTGGACCATTAACATTTTCCTTAAATTAATACATGTATGACACGTTACTTGCGGGGATGATGTTTCACGCTTTTAATCTTTTTGTCCCGCAACTTGCATGATCGATACGTGTCCTTCATGTGGTATTTGATGTCAGTTCTACGCCATCTGTCACATCCTTATAAAGCCTGAGTCATTGTCCCGTAACTTATGTGTATGTCATGTAGTACTGGAGTCATTTCTGCGCCATCTATCATGTCTGATTGGCTGTCAGTAGGAATTATTTTGAACCGTTGATTTTTCTCGAGATATGGAATACAGTCCTTTTATGATTTGATTCAGTACTTCTCGAGTAAGTATAATCTAACAAGTCTTTCTTTGATAGCTAACACGTGTATGGCAGAGTTTGGTATTCACAATTTGCCCCTTTTCTTTTGTATTCTGCGAAGGGTAGAATTTGGAAGAAAATTTATCATGTTTTCATCAATCTCCACGCCATCTCTAATAAAGTTTATCTCCCATTTTTTTATATAATATGATTTTATTCTTTTGACGGTTATTTCTCGAAATCTCCCCATAAAGTTGAGTCTTATCATATTCTTCAGTTATTATCCTTGTTCCCTCTGTCTTCTTCTTCATAAAGCTCCTGCTTAACTTTACTCTCTTTTCAGAAACTTTTCCTCAGAGACTTTTGGAATCTGATTAGTTCAATTTCTGCCCCAATCTCCTTGAAGATTTCTTTTCATCGAGTATTCATTTTCTTCTAAGTTCAAACTTTTCTCCATATAAAACTTTTGATTTCACCAGTATTGCAGGTAAGAACTTTGTCTTTGTTTTCTGGTTTCATAATGATTTTGATTTTAATTTTATGATATGTTTTGGTTATGATTTATTCTAGTTGAATTTTGATGGTGGGTAATAATGAAATAACGATTTTGAAATGCTTTATAGCTTTAATCTATTGATTCTTCCTCATTTAAGTCACTTGAACTTTGATGATGAATGATGATGAAAACCTTGAAAGGTTTATAACTTTATTCCTTTTAATTTGCTGAGTGTTTTATGAAATTTTCCTTAAATATTTTCTGATTTTTGATCTGATTGTCCATGTTCCTTATCTTTGCTTGAATATTTTTCTGATTTTGATCTGATTTGTCCATGTTCCTCATCTGTTCTTGAATATTTTCTTATTTTGATCTGATTTGTCGATGTTCCTCATTTGTTCTTGCCTCTATTCATTATTAAAGTTGAAGATGATTCAGTTGTTAATTATTTTTGCCTTTGTTGATTGTAGATTGAATTCATCATGTCAGGAGAGAAAGATTGTAGTGTCTCTAAATCTGCCCTGCACCAAACTAAACATTCTTTAGAAAAGAAAACATATTTTGTAGACAAATCGAAGGTGGGAGGAAAACCTGGTCCCTCAGGTCCTCAGCCTCTTAATGTGGTTCATCCCGTGCAAGATTTACCAAGTGTTCCAAGTACAGTTAATATTGGGCCAAGAAAACTTCTTCCCGCAGGAATAAGCGGGCCAATGATAATTTGAGCTTCAGATTTGAGGATCTCAATGAGTTTTAGAGAAAACATAATCTGATGGACTTCAAAGTTTCTTTCTACGAACCCGCTGAAGGTGATGAAATAACGCTTGATATGATAAGATGTTCCCATATAACATAGATAAATTTTTGATAGCCGCGGGCGCATTGTATGCAGGTTTGGAGCTTCCTTTATATAAGAGTGGAGATTCCTTTCAGTATGAACTTTCAGGTCGTAGTGGAGTAGATAATCATTTTGCGGGCTGTTCCACTGCTCAAAATAATGGAAATTGGTGGCGCATGTTAAATGAGTGTCACAAACGTAGCAAAGGAGAAACTAATCTCAAAAGCTATATTCCTAATCCCGCAGAACATAAATATTATACCATAGATATATCTATGCTACTTATGCTGATGCCATGGCTACGAAGAATTATAAGAAATGGAGTATTGGTCTGGGTCGTAGAGGTGGTGAGGGTTTTCGTCTGCTTTGGGAGATTGATACTACTATGGAAAAACTTATTCCTAGGACGCAGCAGATTTTGAAAGAAAAAACTCATGATGGCCATGATTTCAGGTGGTATCGTACCCCTCTAGTAATTGAAGGTGCCTGGGTTTACGGCTTTGTTCAAGATACTGTGGTTCGCAATCTGAGTTCTGGTACGCATGTATATTGTCTCTAGCAATTAAATTTTGATGGTTTTTATTTCCAGTATGATGAAAGGGTACGTATAACTCCAACATTTAGTTCTTATGTTTAACTTCTATCTTTAAAATTACTTAACCTTGATTGTCTTATACAGCCACGAGTGGAAGATGAGTCTGAGAGTGATGCGGGAAAGAAGAGAAAAATTATTGCTGTAAAATGAAAGGTATTAATTATCTAAACAAATCTTGCATTCAAATTGAGATTTGTTTTATTAAATTGTCCTCTTATTAATTGAATGTTGATAGGGTCGAAAAAACACCAAGGTTGTGTCTACTGAGCGGGAGGAAGGAGAAATCCTTGATACAACTAGTCCCTCTCCAAAAAATATTGAAATAAGTGAAGGTCTTTACTCTGACAATGATAAATCCGAAAAAGGTGATGAGGGAAAAAATATTCCGCTTCAATCAACAAACCAAGAGAAGGATATTCTTATTGAGCATGCAAGTTCCAAATCCGTAGGTGTCCATGAGGGTCAATCTGCTGGACCCGTGGATTCCTCTGCTGATGTGGAAGAGACTAGAACTGATAAATTAGTGAATCAGTCTTCCTCCTTGGAGTTTGGTATTGGTGCATATACCTCTCAATCTTCTGCGGCTCAGTTTTTATTTTTTTCCTCCCTAATTCTCACCTCCTTTGTATGAAGATGATTTCCTCGTATATTCTGTTAGTAAGGAGGGAGGCTCATTTGATAAAGAGGAACTTGAAGTAACTACTACAGTTGCTACTTATGAAGGTGGTAATAGAAGTATAAGTGTTACTGATGCTGCCAATAAGAACGACAATGAAGGTACTTCATACAATGGTAGGGGCGAATGAAGAATGAAATATGAAAATCTTGTGGATGATGAAGAAGAGGCCTTTCGTTGGTCTATGTCAAAGAATTTGTTGTCCGTTCCACATAATTTTCAACCCGTGTAAAGTGATTCTACTGCAGTAGCATCTTTGCGTAAACATATGATGTCAGCTCAATCATTTCCAAAAATGAACGGAAAAACTCATAAATGAGATGAATCAATTACGTTACGGAGATGGATTAAAACAGGTAGAGTTAAATCGATGTCGTGAAGATCTTCGTCGTCTTACTGATAATTCTCAAAACTTTCAAAAGAGTATGATTATCTTGATGATGCTCGAGATGCAATAGTACATGACTTAGAAGAGTCTGAATTCCTCACAAGAGGTATCTTATTATATTGTATAATGCAGTTTTATATGATTTCTTACATTACTTTATCTTTTGTTTCATATTATATTACAGGCTTCGAGGAAAAATTCAGAAATACGACTGCAAGAGTTAAAGAAGTTGAGGGAAAACTCGATACTTCAACAACTAGAGTTAGAGAAATTGAAGGAAAATTCCAGCTTGCGTCCACCAAATAAGAGGAGGTTGAGGGACAACTGAAGCTCGCAACTGCCAAAATTAGTGAAGTTGAGGGTAAGCTTAAACTTGAAACGATTAGAGCTGATAAGGCTGAAGGAGATCTGAAGTTTGAGATTACGAGAGCCAACAATGCTGCATATGATTTGGAAATTCAACAAGGAAGGGCCAAATATTGGGAGAATCAAGCTACTTTGTTGGATGCACGGGCAAAAGAAGCTGCGAGTCAAGTGAACAAATTAAATCGTGAGCTTGGAATTGCACGCGCCAAAGCTGTTTGACTAAAAAACGAAGTTTCTATAGGGGTAGCTAAAGCAATAAATAACACTTTATATAGAGTGGAGGAGGATGGATTTACCGAAAAATATGTTCATAAAGAAATTCCAAAACATCCTTCTCCAAATTCTGATTCTCTGTCGCTCAATAATCATTTTTCATATCTTGACACTCATGTGAACCTCCTTGCTAAAGTTAATCTCTGATCTGTACTATGTAGTACCTACAATATTTTGATAATATATATATATATATATATATATATATATATATATATATATATATATCAGTAGTATGTTTTAAATTCAAAATATATGCACTTAATTGAATTTTGTAATGAGTGTATGAATTGAGAAACTACAAGGAAGTTAATAATGCGGTCCCAATTGTGAAAGCAGTATGTTCAAGGAACAATTGTACCTGTTTTCAAAATAAGGAAAATATCATGTTAGGCATCTCTTGCTTACGAAACATCCATTGGACATACACTCATAGACTTCTACATGGATTTTCTAGAGAGATAGCATTTGTCAAGCTTGACCTAGTATGAAGCGATGTGTTTTTTTAGCATATTCTCATGATACTAAAGCTATTATTGCATGATCCATCTTTATTTTTCTTACGGATAGTATGATTTGAGGTATTGTGCATTCCATGGGTGCCGCAATAGTTTTTCATTCATGTCCCGCGGATGGTATGACCCCTGTCCCACAGTATCTTGAATGGTGTAAGGTCCTCCCCATGTAGGTGCAAATTTCTTTTCCTTTTTATCTTTTTCGTATTCCGGGATTTGACGTAGCACATATTTCCCTTCTACAAAGTTACGCAACTTCACTTTCCTGTTATATTCTCTGGCAAATCTTCTTTTATAGTTTTTCATTTTTTGGAGTGCAGTATTCTCGTTTTTCTTCTAAATCATCCAATTTTTCAAGCATCAAATCTGTATTCAAATTCTTTTCCCAAGCTTCTGTTTTTGTAGTTGGTAAAATGATTTTTATGGGGATAACTGCTTCTGCTCTGTAAGTAAGAATGAATGGTGATTCGAAAGTTGCTTCTCTCCTTGTTGTAGGATAAACCCATAGAGTATTGTGGAGTTGTTCACACCATCTTTTATGATGCCCATCTAGACTCTTTTTTAAATTCACAACAATGGTTTTATTTGTTGTTTCAACTTGACCATTACTTTGGGGGTAAATAGGGGTGGACTTGTTCTTATGAATATTAAATGCTTCAAAAAGCATATCAATATTTCTACCTTGCAATATCAGAAACTATTGCCACCGGAATTCCATATCCACAAATTATGTCGTCAAACAAGAGCTTAAAGACATCAGTATCTCTGATTCGAGCTAAAGCTTTTGCTTCGACCCATTTAGTGAAACAGTCGGTTGCTACGATCAGATATTTTCTTTTCTGTGTACCCTTTTCTAATGGTCCAACTATATCTACTCCCTATTTTTCAAATGGTCATGGGCTTAGTACATAATTGATTTCTGTTGCAGGAGCTTTGATCCTTTTAGCAAAGCATTGAATTCTTCACACCTTCTTGCGAGATGAGTTACATCTCTATTCATATATAGCCAATAATATCCTTCTATTCTTGTCTTGAGTGCAAGTGAACGTCTTACACTATGATTTCCTGCATCTCCATAATGAATATCAGTAAGGATGCGTTGTCCCTCTTTTCTTGTTAAACATCGAAACAACGGTCCAAGAAATGATTTGCGGTATAAAATTTGTCCGCAATTGATAATTTACAGACTTGGATTGAATTTTTCTTGCATCTTTTTACGGGCAATATTCCATTTTGCAAATATTGGTACCACGGGAGCTTCCAATCTTCTTCAGGTTGTGATTCATCTTCTGATCCATATGTAAGTGTTGCATCATCTTCAAGATCTTCATCCACATCTTCTTCCAGATTCTCTATTGATTGTACTTTGATTTTCGTTTCATATATTCGTCCAATTCTTATTGCCAATGCATTTTGATCTTTTAACATTGATGAAATATATGCCAAGGCGTCAACATGATGATTTTTCTCTCTGAGCAAATGTCGGAAAATGATGTTCGGGATTTGAGATGCTAATTGTTGAACTAAATTCTTGTATGCTATTAAATCTTCGTAAAAACCTTGGTATTTCAATTCAACTTGTCGAATCACTAATTGTAAATCACTTGTAAGCCGTACATCAGTTATTCCCAATTCATTGATAAGTCTGAGCGCATGAATTACAACCTCATATTCCACTATGGTATTTGTATGCTCCTTAAATTCCAAGCGGAATGCATGTACTATTCTATCTCCAGTAGGAATAGTAATCATAATTCCTATTCTTGCTCCATCTTTATTTCATGCCCCATCAACAAATATTTCCCATCTGCGGGATTTAACAGAATCTAACACGTCTTGCGGATCATCTCTATCTTCTTCTTTCCCCGGTATATTTTGGATTTCAGATCCATCATCCAATGGTAAGTCTGCAAGAAAATATGCTAAAACTTGTGCTTTTTGTGTAGTTTGCATCTCGAAAAAAATGTGGAATTGCTCTAATTGTGCATTCCATTTTGTAATTCTTCCTACTTTTCCCGTTAATACAAATTCTAATGGAGCTTTACATGGTACCTAAACATAATGTGTTAAGAATAAGTTCAAAGCTTTTGTGTGGCAAAAACTAATGCAAGTACCAATTGTTCAATTTTAGTATAGTTTCTTTCAGCGGAGTTGAGAGTTTTACTGATGTAATACACTGGTTTTTCCACTTTCTCATTTGTTCATACCAATACTACACTTCTAGCATCTTCTGTTGCAGCTATGTATAAAGCTAACACCTCTTCTGGCTCTGGATTTTGTAATTCTAGTACTGTTGCGAGATAAGCTTTAATATTTTGAAATGCTTGCTCACATTTTTCGTTCCATTCAAATTTGCTCCTTTCTTTAAAGTGTCAAAAAATGGTTTACATTTATCAGAGGATCTTGCAATGAATCTGTTAAGCGCAGCTAAGCAACCATTTAATTTATGTACTTCTTTGACATTTCTCGGAGATGGCATATTAACATTGCTTTTATTTTGCCCGGATCAACTTCAATACTATTTTTAGTAACCAAGTATCTTAAAAACTTTCCTAATGTAACTCCAAAAATACATTTATCCGAGTTGACCTCCCTTTTATATCTGCGCAGAGCTTCAAAAATCTCTTTTAAATTTTGTAGATGATCTTTTGAAAATTTTATTTTTACAAGCATATCATCTACATAAACCTCCAATATGCGGCCTATCCATGGTTTGAAAATTGTATCCATTAATCGCTGGTATGTTGCCCCCACGTTCTTTAGTCCAAATGGCATTCTGGTGTAATAGTATAAGTCATGTGGGGTAAAGAATGCAGTATGTTCTTGATCCTCTTCTGCTAGGGCAATTTGATTGCACCCCGAATGTCCATCCATAAAAGATAAAGCCTCATGTCCTTCATCTGTATCCACTAGTTGATCAATGCTAGGGAGCAGATAACTATCTTTCGGACATGCCTTGTTTAAATTGGTGAAATCTATATAAATTCTTACTCCGCCATTTTTCTTTGATACAATTACCATGTTTGATATCCAAGTTGGGTACCTCACTTCTCAAATAAATCCCGCATCCAATAATTTTTTGATTTCCTTTTCAACTGATAGATGATATTCCGGAGCTACCTTGCGTATGCATTGCCGAAATGGGGTCGTTCCTGGATGTATATGCAATTCATGACGAACAATACTTGGATCAATGCCTGGCGTATCTCCCATTTTCCAAGCAAAAATGTCAACATATTCTTTGAGTAGATTAAACAAATCATTTTTTCGTTCTGATTCCATTAAAGTTCCAATCTTGATCATTTTTGGGGATTTATATGTTCCTATATTGACATTTTTGGTTTCTTCAACTGCTGAAAAGGTAGGTTTGGGGGCTTCTAAAAATGAAGGAGCTCCCTTTAATTTTCATTTGGGTATGTTTTCACTTATCTTAACCTTTGATGCATCTTCTTGTGATGTGAAATCCATATTTGTTGTATTTGATAAGCTTTTTCCTGCAGTTTCGACCATGTATTTATTGATGGCATATTCTTTGGCTTTGATTTTTCGCTCCTTCTTTCTTTGTTGTTGCCTTTGGGTGCGTTTCTCATTTATCTGTGTTTCTGTGAGAACGCATGCTCTTGCTATATTTTGATCTCATTTAATCTCCATTTCTCCTTGCGGTTGTTGGAAACCGCAAGTACTGATGATAAGTTGCAGTTACTCCTTTCAAACAATGAACCCAATGTCTCCCGATAATTGCATTATATGGGAATGGTGCCTCTACTAAACTGAATTTAGTAAGGACGTTTATTGGTCCCGCCATGACTTTAAGTAAGATTTCTCCTTTTAGTTTGGAAGTTATCCCATTGAATCCATAAATGATGTACCATGAAGGTGTAAGTTGATCGTCCTTAAGCTCCCTTCTTTGAAATGTATCATAGAACAACACATTAAGTGAATTTCCTCCATCCATGAGATCCTTCTTTACATTCCACCTAGACATCGGTAAAGTGAGCACTAATAGGTCATTGTGTGTTTCAACTTCTTGATCAACTTCACTTGATGAAAATATTAATGGTGCGGCCATCCAATCTTCCCATGTTTTTGCGATTCTACTCGCAATTTTGAAAATTTCATGATCATTAACTCTTTTGCGTAGTCTTCTATCAATTGCTCCATTTACAGATAATTGACTTGATTCTATGTGAGAAATTGTATTGATAGTTCGACTATTCTCCAGAATATTTATAGTTTTATCCAGACACGGTCTTGCTGGTAGATCAGGTAGGTGAAGAAACTCTTTTAATTCTCTCGCGTCAATTAAATTTTGAACTTGTATCTTCAAGTTTATGCATTTATTTGTAGCATGACCATATAAGCACTGGTATTCATAATAGTCTTTGGAATTTTCTGTGTGCGGAGGTTGCTTTCCTTTAGACCATGGCCATTCAAAATCTTGTTTGTTCTTAATTGAATTCAGTATTCGAGAATATCCAGTATTGAGTTTAGTGTAAACTCGGTCTTCAAATTGTTTATTGAATTTTCTTTCATTATCTACTTAGCCGCGCTTGGAATCATTAGATGGAGTTTCGTCCGCGACTCGATTTCCGGAACTTGATGGTGGTTCAACAGAACTAGTCCTGTGTGTGGGTTTTTGATTTTGAGAAATTGTTCTTGGATTCTGCCTTTGTATATCTTTAAGTCTTGCATGTTTCTCAATAATTACTCATTTGGCCGTGAATATCTATGAAGAGCGGGCTAATGCGGTTTGATATTCCCCACTTATAACAATTAATAGTGATATCCGGAATGATTTGCATGTAGCTTGACAAATTGATTGCCAGCGGTCCGTGTAATCCCTAATACTTTTTTCGGACCATGATGCGAGAGAAAATAATTTATCCATTCCAGCATTCCCGGGTTTGTTATACATGTATGTTTCCAGAAATTTACGGGCCAACTGTGTATATGAATGTATTGTTCCTTCTGGTAGATTACCAACTAAGTTAATGCGGATCCTTTTAAACTAGAGGGAAAATATCTGCACATGAGGGTCTTTGGTCCCGTCATAACATTCAAAATTGGGGAGGGTACACTTTGATAGGATGACTGCAAATGTGATATTTGGTGCAAGTGGTGTTCTGCTAGCTTCTTTCAATACTTCATCTAGACGTCCACCTCCTTGTTTGGTTTTCAATGATTTAATTTCTTCTTTCATTGTCTCCAAATCCTCTAAATATCTATTCCACTTTTTATCTTGAGATGCTTTTGGCTCAAAATCATAATAATATGGTTTATCTTGTTCATAGAACTGACTTTGTCTATTCTGGATCGGATGATCATATCAATCATCAATTGGTTCCACTATCATTATTCTTTGGTCTCTGTTATTTTATGATTTACTCTTTGCGGGTCTCTTAGAATTCACTTCTTTCTATGTAATTCTGAAATTGGTACCTCAGCATCGTGTCTAACTTTATCCATGAGTGCTTGATTTTCTTGTGTTTAAAGAACAATTGTCTCTTCATAAGCCTTCTGAGTTTTACATATTTCATTCAATTCCTCGAATAATTGAGTGAAGGGATCAATCCTGTTCTGAGATGCTTCCTCATATGGTTGTTGTGTTGTCCTATTGTTGCTGATTGGTTGATTAGTGGGAATGTTTGGTTCTATTATTCTATCCAATGGTCTTTGTACTGTCTCCACTTGTTTGTCCCTTGAAATTTATTATCATTTCTCGGTTCTTTTGTTTGTATCGGAATGATGACCGCAACTTCAGTATCTTTATTTTTATTCTGTGGCATCCCGTACATGGGTTGCGATCCTTGGGATTCTTCTACAATTTCTTCTACAGTTTCTTTGTATTCTTAATCGAAAATATTTCTCGTAGATTCTACATTTTGATTAACCAGATTTCTTACAGTGCCCGTTGCTATAACAGATGCTACCTTATTAATCCTTACTTGTTCTCGGGTTGTGTTATTTTAAACTATTTCTATTTCTCCAATCTCCTTTTGGGTGTTATTTTGTTTAACATCATCATTCGATTTTCCATTTACCATCTTTGCTACTAAACTAATTTTTTCCGTTTGACTTCGGGTTAATACTCTTGATGCTGGAGGGATTTCTTGGTTGACATTCTGATTGTTGATTATTTATTTTGATTTATCCATCTCTATTGTTAATCTAATCAAATAAAATCAATGATTTAGGAAACATAATATTTATGATATGCGTCTGAAATGATATATTAATATAAATTCAAATTTAAATATAAATTTATTTGAAATCGGTGTATACCTCTAAAAAATAGAATTCGATTCAAACCGAAGAGAAAAAGTTTACTTTTCTGTATTGAAAATTTTGAGATAAAAATTTGATCAGGAAACTTTAAATTAACGATTAGATGATTGGATTAAAAACATATATATCAAATAGTTTTAAAATCTATATTATTGAAATTTGAATGTAACGATCAGATAGAAAGGAAATGTTTATATCAGATAAGATAGATTAACAAATTTATTTTATAAAAATCAAATCTAAGTAACTGTATAAAAGGCTTAAAAATTAGTAAATCAGGAACAGATAGAATAAAAATTCTTTACCTCTTCCCTGTTTCTAGGACCAAATTGTGATTACTAAAATCTAATAATACAACTATATAAATTAATTGTTGATAAAACATTATGATTAAAAGAGTAAATCATTTAATATAAGATCATTATTTCTTTAAGATTTAATTAATTACATGTGAGATAATGAATATGAGAAGCAAATGTTCCATATGTTCTTAACTAATATCTCTTTCTTAGTATAATTCTTTTTCTTCAATTTTTTTCCGACCCCTTCTTATGATTCCAAGTCTGTTATTTATAGATTTCTAAAGGGGGTCCCATCAGATCTTATATGTCCAGTTGTTAATCTTATCTACATATTATCATAACATTTGTCCCGCACAATTCTTGTGTATTCCGCAGATTATAACGAGGACATTTTTTGTTTTACTTGACTCCCCGCAAGGTTGATTGTGTTCTCCTTGAGGTTTCATTTCTTCTCACAGATATTCTCGTAAATTTGATACGGGATTGGTAAACTTTGGACTGTTAACCTTTTCCTTAAATTACTGCATGTCAGACACGTGACTTGTGGGAATGATGCGTCACGCTTTGAATTTTTTTGTCCCGCAACTTGCATGATCGATACATGTCCTTCATGTGGTATTTAATGTCAGTTCTACACCATATGTTACATCCTTATCAAGCTTGAGTCATTGTCCCGTAACTTATGTGTCTGTCATGTAGTACTAAAGTCAGTTCTACACCATCTGTCATGTCTGATTGGCTATCAGTAGGAATTGTTTTGAAACGTCTATTTTCCTCAGGATATGGAATAAAGTCCTCTTATGCTTTGATTCGGTACTTCTCGAGTCAGTATAATCTGACAAGTCTTTCTTTGATAGCTAGCACGTGTATGACAGAGATTTGGTATTCACAGTCCAGATTGGTTTTCAAACAAAGAAACAATCATGATAGAAGAAGAGTTGGAGGCAGTTGCGAACTGCCATTGATGGAATCTTGATCGAGATTGGCAGCGAGATTAAGAATGGGTTTTCCTCGAGGTTGATATTGACAGTGATTTACGGAGCTGAGAATAGTTTCGACAGAGAGAAGAGTGGTGATTAGTGATGGAGTTCTGTTGGTGGCTGAATGCTGATAGTGATCGAACTGAAGTATTCATCCGAAAAAAGAGAAGGGAAAAAGTGAGGTAATGCTGTGATTGGTTTGGGACAAGTTCTCTTTGGGAACTTGTAATCACGAGCAGATCATCTACACCACCATTCTCACTGCCAAAGTGGGTTCGAATGGCTAGAGTTTGCAGCTAAGATGGATACAGAGTCGGGTTCGAAACTGATAGTTGTAGTCGGTTGCTGCTGCCAATGTCAATGAAAATTGAAAAACCTGATGGTGATTGTTAGATGGAAGCAGTGATGAAGAAAGGTGTGTTTGTTGTGGTATTCGATGGAGATGTGATTATGGTAAGAACACGATAGTTGATAGCAATGGCAGTAAGGCTGTTGTTGTTCGCTGTAGAGTTTGATGGTTATCAAGTGAAGAATACTGATGGAATAGAAGAGAAGAGTACGAGTTAGCGAGAAAACACAGAAGAATAGAAATACAGAGCCTTGGTTTAGTTGAATTCGAAGTAAACAAGGAGCATGATTATGTTGTTTTCAAAAAAATCAGGGAGAAAATATCTTCTCGGTGAGGTATTCTTGGCCAGCTATAATAAGATGAGAATGAGTTACAATTGGATAGTGTTTTCTATGCAACAAAACTCGAGATATCAAGAAAATAAGTTTGAGTTTGTTTCTCGAACAAGATAACTTGGACGAGAAACCAGTTAAGAAAGATTGAGTTCATCCCGTTAAATTTGGTTATGATTTGATGAGATAAGGATTTAAATGAAAGTTTAAGACGGTTAAGGAACTTGGGTAAGACTCAGATTCGAAAACTTGCGAGAGAATTCAGTTGGAATAATCGAGTTATACTTGGAATTGGATATATATCACAGCTAGAAAACAGTCACAAGGTGACCCCTTTGCCATTGATTTTACTGATGAATGGTGAGGATTAAACCGTGATTTAGTGTTTGAGTCGGTTTATAATTGTTTGGTGACGATCAGATTTGAATTTCCAGGGTTGAATTGTTATAAATAGAGGCTCAAATCATCACCATAACACACCTTCTCAACCTGAGTTTTATGTACGCAAAACTGTTTGTTAAAAGTACTGAATGAAAATTTTATTAGAAATTCAATAGTTCTTCACCATTTGTTCGTGAGGTGTACGGGACTTCAACTCGAGACAATAGGATCATCAGCGTGGTTCTACACACAGGTTTGCTAAACTTTGATTTTTCTTTAATTTGATTGTAGCAAACTTCTATATGTCTAGCTAATTTCTTAACTGATTGATGATGAATTTTAAGTTCTAAACATGATTTGATTTATTATATGAATCTAATTTGAGTGCTTCATATGATTATCGCTTGTATATACTATAAAGAATGTTTATGATTGGTTGATAGATTGTTTAGATGGCCAACTGAGTTGATTTATTGATTTAATCTAATGCTAGTATTGAGTTATGAGATAAGTAATCGTCCATCGAATCATACACAAGTACATAACACGAGACCTTGCAGAGGGATTCTGTGGAGCAATTGTGTTTATGAACAACACTAGTAAGTGGACCTTGATCTAAGAGTCTAACTTCTAGGATTAACCTATAAATTCACAAAGTGTAAATCATTCGATCAAATTACACCTTGACTGTTGTACTACTAGGTGGTTTATACGAATAGAATCTTGTAGGCGAGAACTTCCATATCCAGTGATATAAGAATTTTGGGGATAACACTGATCTAGCTGTTATTCTACGGTTGGTGATAATCTGTGATAAATGATGAGTAGATGAATATACTAATTCAATGATTGTTTAGTAACAAAGAAGGATTCCTCGATCATATCTCTATCCATTGCTTACAACTTAATTATTTTTAATTGCTTTGTTTACTTTCGTCAGAACTTAAAACAAACCCCCCTTTGTAACATTTGACAACTGAAACACCTTGCTCTTCGTGGGAACGAATCTTATTTACTACTATATTATTTATTAGTGAAGTAGAAGATAAGTTAATTAATTTATGCACCTACGACATGCATCACCTCCACCAAAGACCATGTGAGAACTTAAAAGCTTCATGGGAAAAGTGTCATACGTAAGACGTTTTATCCCAGGGCTAGCTCAATTCGTCGCCTCCTGATAGACACATTTATGTGTTTGATTTGTTCCCAATTGGTATATTGTTAGAACTCAATTGTACACTAATATTATTATTTTTATGTGTTTGTAGGTATTTTTGATAAATAAACATTTGCGGAAAATTGGCTTAAAAGTGTTAAAGGAACCCAGACTTTGGTTAGGGGCGCCCACCTTCTTCTAAAGTTCAGAAAGAAAAATTGGCAGGAATTCTCTACCCTTTTATGTGAAGATTGATAACGTGTTTAGAGGATATCTTCACTAATTAAGACAAATAATATCTTCTTACCAATTCAGTGAAGTGTTTGTACGAGAATAAAATCCAACAAAATCTCGTGTTGCATTAAAAAAAGAATAAAACAGGTTGTACACGGGAGAGATATGATTTTCTACAAATAAAATATTTTTATCTTCTTAAACAATATATTCCCGAGTCTTTTGAATGGTAACAAAATCAAAGAATCCAATTGAGGTTTAAACACCGAGGTTACTTATAGAAGAAAAAACAGATCAAGATGAAGAAAATATTTCTGAGAATAATATTCTCATTGAAGAAAGGATTTGCTCGAGGATTTGATGGATTCAGGAGCTGTTGATTGTCTTAGTATAAATAGGACAGGTGTACAAGAGATTGGGGGAGGCTGGCTTGGCCAGAAACACACGAAGAAAAAAATCTCAGAAAAAAATATTTTGCCGTTGTTGCTGCCATTGTTGTAACTCACGGAAGAGAAGAAGAAGAAAAACATTAGGCTGTTCCAAGCCGTCGCTGAAAACCGTCACCACTTCCTTTAAATTTAATTGTTTCAGTGATAGTTTCATGAATAGTACGAGCGACAGTTTCTGGGTACTAAGAAACGAAGAACCTGTGTTTTTCCAACAGCACCGTAAGTCAGTCGTTTATTCATTTAAAAGATTTTAATCTTTCTGCGTCAAATTTGATCAGTTCCTTTTTGTATTTATTTTATAAAATCATGAATAAAAAGGGTTTTTCTTCCATTATTTTTGTAATGAGTAGCTAGTTTCCTCCCCTAGGATTAGAGAGGACATCCTATTATATTTGCTAGCATTTTGTGACTATTTTTTATATACCAATTCTCTTAGTCCTATTTTCTTGTTTAATCATGATAGTGATTTTCTTCATGCGCCCTAATGCTTATTTAATGTGATACATTTTCTTTTCAGAGAATAGCATATTATAGTAGAGAAAATTACTAGTATTTTGAGAAATATAAATTAAATTAAATCGATCTATTTTCCAAGACGCAAATAATTGTCCTAAGCTGTCTTGAGTAATTTTATACATAATAATATAGAGAATGGTTGCACACATCTAGTACGCATAGTAGTGATGAAATCATGAGTCCTAGGTTTTCTTTCACCTATAAATCAATTTATAGTTTTATTTTCTGTGTTTCGGAACTTTAGAAAAGCATCACCAGATCAATTTTGTTATTAGCACATCATTTAATTAAAAGTTACAAATTGCAATACTGAAATTCCTGCAGAACGAACCGTACTTGCATACTGTCTCATCGAATTAAAATTCACATCAGCTCCTTCACGCTGCTACTAAAGAAAGGAGCAAGCTACCTCTGGTCCTCTACTCAGCAAGAAGCATTTTCTAAAATTCGACAATTATTATTATCGCAAGTTGTCATGAGATCTCCCGTACAGGGGAAACATTTACTTCTATATACAGCTTTCAGTGAAGTCGTCACAAGAGCTATCCTTACTCATGAAGATGAAGAAGGATTTAAATATCCGATTTACTACATCAGCCGATCACTAAGAGACGGACAACTCAGATATCCCAAAGCAGAGATGCCGTGTCTATCACTGATTCTTACTCGCGAAGCCGGCCATGTTAGGCAGACCCGCTAAGTGGTTACTTCATATGTCAGAGCTTGACATAACATGTGTCTCCTTGAAAGCAGTCAAGGGACAAGCAGTAGCGTACTTGCTAGCAGCTTTCCCAGGCGAAAATGTAATTTTATTACATAAAGACATACTTGGGGAATTTCACGAAATTTCTATCATTAAAGAGGAGGCATGGATATTGTGTTTCGACGGTTCTGTAACTCCCAATAGTAATACTGGAGGAGCTGGTGTAGTACTGGTGTCCCCAACCGGGGAAGTCTTCTCGTACTCGTTCAAACTTGATTTCAAATGCACCAATAACTCAGCAGAGTACAAAACTTTCTTGTTAGGTCTCTCATTGGAAATGAGAGAAGGCGGGTCACACTTGAAAATAAAGGGTGATTCAAAACTACTAGTCAATTAGATGAACGAAGTTTACTTTCTTAAAGAGGTAATACTTGCTCCTCATATGTCAAAAGCTTAGAGATTTCTAACCCATTTTGCCGAAGTCGTAGTAGTTCATGTCGGTCGATGCAAAAATAAGCATGCTGACTGTCTAGCCACTTTATCCTCCAAGCTTAAATTTGAAGGTGATAGACACATTTTTGTGTCTAAATTGCGCTCGATTATCTATTTTGATAGTGTTCGATTTTGTACTTATTATGGCTTTTTATGTCTTTGTAGGTATTTTTGAGAAATAAATATTTGTGGAAGAATCGGCTCAAAAAGTGATAAAGGAACCCTAGAAAAATTACTAATGGCACCCACCAAATTACTAAAGGCACCCAGACAGTTGTTAAAGGCACCCAGACAGTTGTTATAGGCACCCTCCCTTTTGATTTCAAATTTGAATTTGGCGGGAATACATGTTTCACACGTAAAGAAATTCTAATTTGTTTCGGGTCCTATTTTCATGGGATTTAAAGGGTTGTTTGAGTTGGATATGTGAATTAATCAACCTAGGTCTACATACATCATTTACAAGAGATTCACGCCGGAAAAATGGGTAAAAATAAAATTTGGAGCCGGAAAAATAAACCTTCTCCGTTTGGGATTTTCACGGGATTTAAAGTTTGATTTGGATTTGTTTTGGAGTCCTTATCGGTTCACAAGAGTTATTAGGGTTTACTAATCCTATATAAAGCAAAGATAAACGATAAAAAAAGAGAGGCAGAGCCACCGAAAAAAATTAGGAAGAATAATAGTTCCTGCTGCTGCGAAGAAGAAGAGGAAGAACATAAGGCGCTGAAGAACTGTCGCTGATACTATCGCTAGTTCTATCGCTGACGCAGCTGCTGAAGCAGTCTTATATCAACAGTGCCTGGAGTCCGTCTTTCTTTTCTGTTCCCTTTTCCTTCTTCTGTAACGCATAGAACACTTCTCTATAACGCTTATAAGCGTCTCTGTTCTTCTGTGTTACTCGTAAGCACCTTTTGAGCAATGAAAGTCTATTTTGAGTGTGTTCCCATTACAATGAGCTAATCACCATCACTGGGGCGACGGAGGAAGCCGTTCATCCAATAATTGTGGTAACTTCTATTTTAATTATATTCCACAATTCTTTTATTATTAATTGCTTGAACTAAAATTGAAAAAATGGTTTTTCTTAAATAATTGTGTTTTCTTCTAATGGTTCATACTTGGTTTTTAAACTCTTGATGTCTCATGCTCTTGATTAACAATTATTCTTTCAAAAACCTATCTTTTGCATATTTAGATTAAATTGAATATAAGAATTGTAAGATGTTATCACTGAAGTATTGGTTAATGGTGGAATCTTAAGCCCTAGTTTTTCTTCATCCATTTGAAAATCAAATTGTTTTAATTTTCTTTATTTTTTGTTATTAAAAATTAGGTCTAGAAATTAAATCTTCACAAGTCCGAGAATCGAACCTTTTTACCACTATTAAAAACTATATCAATTTTTGGCGCCGCTGCCGGGGACTTGTTTTTAGTTTTTTTTAGGTTAGTTAGTTTAATTAGATTTATATTTTTAATTTGTTCCATTTTACGTTTCTTTGGGTATTTCTCTTTTTGCTATAGGTTTTGGATTTTGGGATTGAAAGGAAATAGAGCCAAAGACTTTGGTGATTAAAGACTTGGAGTTAAAGTTAAAGCTTAAAGAACGAAAAAGAAGACAAAGAATTTTATTTTTAATTAGATTTTATTTTTTCTTTAGATTTTATTTGTTTAAAAAACTGTATTAGGAAATTTTTATTATTTCTGTAATTTTTCTTTTATTTTTGGACTTTATTTTGGACTTTATTTTGGACTTTGGACATTTTATTATTTTTAAACCCTACGGAAGGGTAATTTAAATATAAAATGCTACAGGGAAGGACGACAATTACGATATTGTCTCGGACCCTCGGGTTCGCACACTAACACAGGAGTCAGTGGCCCGAGTCGACTACAACCGATTCATCCCCCGTATGGTAAGGGAGGTAAGACTCGTTCAACCCACGACTGTATTCCTTCGTATGCATATATGTTGAGGAATTGAATACGGTTTTACTTTTTTAATAAAGGGCAAGAACTAGCTATACAAGATAAGGACTCGGATTTCATCACCGTTTCCTTCTTGCCCGCTTTAGGAACACGTTACCAAACGCGAACCTAAACCTTAAAAATTTGAATAGAAAGAGACCGATAGGGTAACGAGCTTATATGAAAATCGTTCAAAAGGACTGTATTGGTTACTTTGTTAGCCTAACTCGAAGTTCAGGAAGATTATTTTAAGTTGATTAGAGCCGCCTTGTAACCCAGGAAAAAGTGCCAAAGAGACAGGGTTATCAAAGCTCCTTTGAGCTTATCCTGTTTCTCTTCGACTTAATCTAATTCAGATCGTTCTAAGAGGTTTGCTAAAATCGTAACTAGTTGCCTTTGAAAGAATAGAAGCTGGTCTAGAAACAATCTAAGTGGAGCCATCATGCTTTTTGTTTGCTAGATTCAATAGGTTTAATTTGGTTGAGTCGGCCTTGTTTGTGAATTTTTAGAACCCCTTCATGTTAGATTTATTTTTTTATATATTTTTTTAATATATTAGGTAGTTTTTAGAAAATATCGAACTGGTATTATGACGACCAATACAATGAATATCCGACTGAATTTCAAAATAGACATTATCCATACTATCAACATTGTGTGGATAGTAGTCGGGATCACCACCAACCTTTTGGAGGTTATTACTCATACCAGGGTGATCCCAATTACTATTCGTACATACACCCGTCTTACGAACATGAAAGTGAGCAAAATTATAGTTCTTTTCTTTGAGGGATACCCTAAAGAAAATGCAATCTAGTACGCCCCATGATGATTCGAGTTCTTTGTCTTGGAGGGATGCCCTAAAGAAGATGCAATATATTACTCCCCATGAACCTATTATTCCTCTAGAAGAATCACATGAGAAGTTGCAAACCAGTACCCCTTATGATCCATTTGATTTTCTAAAAGAATCTCTCAGGGAGTTGACTGAGAGTACAAAAAGGTTTGGATTAAATGTGAATGAAATTTCTGCAAAGAATAATATTGCTCAAAATGATCTTAATTTCCATTATAGTGCTAGCCTTGATAATTATTCACCTAGCCAAGAGGACGAGGATAGAATTGGTAACACTACTTATGTAGACGAGGGTCAAACATATTCATGTTATTATGATGATGAGGATAGTATTGGTGAAGAACTTGAAATATACAGGAAGAGTGATCGGGAAATGGTCACTCCAATTGTGCTTCATGATGATAATGTTAGTTCTCATTCAAATCCAAATAATTTTAATGATTATTCACATATTCAGAAGGAAGAGGATTTGACTAGAGATACCACTGTTTTAGACGATGTAGAAGTTTCTTGTTTTGAAGCCGATAATGGTTTAGAGGAATGGGTTTATCCTGAGAATACTGTTTTAGAGTCCAACGATTTAGAACAATAGTCTTAGATAACAAAGATATACCCCTAGAGATTTTAAATATGAGCGAGGATGCACCATTTGATTATAACTCAGAAGAAGCAATTGACCATTTTCAGGAAGAACATAAGGTGCTGAAGAACTGTCGCTGATAGTATCGCTAGTTCTGTCGCTGACGCAGCTGCTGAAGCAGTCTTATATCAACAGCGTCTGGTGTCCGTCTTTTGTTTTCTGTTCCCTTTTCCTTCTTCTGTAACGCAGAGAACACTTCTCTATAACGCTTATAAGCGTCTCTGTTCTTCTGTGTTACCCCTCTTTCACCATTGTAAGCACCTTTTGAGCAATGAAAGTCTATTTTGAGTGTGTTTCCATTACAATGAGCTAATCACCATCACTGGGGCGACGGAGGAAGCCGTTTATCCAATAATTGTGGTAACTTCTATTTTAATTATATTTATTCTACAATTCTTTTATTATTAATTGCTTGAACTAAAATTGAAAAAATGGTTTTTCTTAAATAATTGTGTTTTCTTCTGATGGGTCATACTTGGTTTTTAAACTCTTGATATCTCATGCTCTTGATTAACAATTATTCTTTTAGAAACCTATCTTTGACATATTTAGATTAAATTGAATATAAGAATTGTTAGATGTTATCAATGAAGTATTGGTTAATGGTGGAATCTTAAGCCCTAGTTTTTCTTCATCCATTTTAAAATCAAATTTTTTTAATTCTCTTTGTTTTCTGTTATTAAAAATTAGGTCTAGAAATTAAATCTTCACAAGTCCGAGAATCGAACCTTTTTACCACTATTAAAAACTATATCAGAAGGATCAGAGAAAACTGTAATGGTGCAGAGACGTATTGTACCATCAACATGGTTGAATCAGTATGAGCATGTTTAGACCAGTGATTGGAGAACGCCTATCATCGAGGAGCTCAGCAGCTCACTCTCTCAGAGGAAGGTCAGTCTCAAAGACCTGAAGAATTTTTTCCTACTTCACGGGGAACTGTACCACAGAAATCCAGTAGGGTCTAAGATATCTCGGAAATGAAGAAGCACAACTATAACTCAATCATGCTCATGGTGAAGTATGTGTAGAAACGTTGGTTATTACTCTTTATTGCCGCCTTCGACACCTGGGATACTACTGGCCTACAATGGAAACTCAATCTCGAGCACTACAAGGGACTTGTTTTAAATTCCAAGCACAACCTCACCAACTGGAGGCCCTGACGATCTACCATGCTGAGGACTGGAGAGAACCCTATATCAAGTACATTCACGACAATTCTCTTCTATCGAAAAAACGAGAAGCGACCAGACTAAAGGAAAAACCGAAGAAGTTCAATTTTATAAAAGAATCTTGTACCACAAAAACTTTGGAGGAAATTTGATACGATGCCTAGCAGGACTCGAATTCCCAATAATGTTAAAAGAGGTTCATGAAGGAGAACATCAAGGAAAGGGAAAACTGTTCCTTCATATCCATGAGAAGTATTACTGGCCTACCATAGAAGATGATGCGGTCGGGTTTGTTCAAATATGCCACCAATATCAGATCCACGGGAATCTCATTCACCCGCCGTGTCTCCTTCTATGATCAGTAAGCAACCTTTGTCCCTTTTATATCTGTGGACTGGATCTCATCGGAAAAATCAATCTGACTTTGTTAAAACAATATGACAACATCATCACGGCTACTGAATACTTCACCAAGTGGGTCAAAGTTATGAGTACGATAAGAACAACCAAAACAACTTTCATCAAGGAATACATCATATGTAGGTTTGGTGTTCGTAAACACATTGTTACGGATAATGGTACTCTTTTTGCTAACCAGTACATGACAGAACTACTCGAAGAGTTTGGTATCAAACAATTATTTTCTACTCCATACTATCCCGCAAGAAAATGGACAGGAAAAAAAACCCAACAAGACATTGATTCAAATCCTTAGTCGTACAATATATGATAACCACAGGTCATGGCATGACTAAATGCCTATGGCGCTTTGGGCCTCCAAAACGGAACCGAGGAGCTCCACCGGGATGTCCACATATTCGCTCGTCTATGGAGATGACGCCATCTTCCCTGCTGAGATCAAGATCCCATCATCCAGAAGTGTAGTGGGACGAGGCCTAAATCCTTAGGTTTCAAATTGCAGAGATGTACCTCTCGGAGTCAAGGCGATCCAAAGAAGAAAGATACACATAAGCATACCAACGAAGGATTTTCAGGGCTTGCGATAAAGTAGTGAAACCTATGATGTTTCAGGTAGGAGACCTGGTACTCAAGACGCCCAAGCGTATTCAGCAAGAAATATCCGCTCCGAAGTTCCCCAAAATGGGAAGGTCCCTATGTAATCTTTAATACGGTAGCAAGTGGATTACAAGATTGTATAAATGAAGGGAGAAGCAGTGGGAAATTGCTTAAGGCATATTATGTATGAACATATTTCATTTTAATTTCAATGAATGTTCAAAATTCAAAATCCAGAACCTGTTACATCAATTCAAAACCAAAAAAATAAATCATCAAAGCCCATTGTTTTTGATTTAAACCTTCAAGCAATTGATAATTCTGTTTATACAACATCTACATCCTCTATTGGAACCTTTCAGTAATATCATTCAAATCCTGGATTGATTTCTCAACCATGGAAGACTCTCTTGACAAGGCCTTCTCCTCCTCCAATATAGGTTTCAAAGAGGGGATCGTTTTATTTATGATAGCCGCATGGTTCATTTCGATGATGTTTAGACGTTGACGAAGCCAACTCACATTGAACTTCAAACCTTCAAAATTGGTTACCATATCATCTCACTTCTGCATCTCCCAACTAGTGACTTCATGGAGTGACGCCTTGTTCATCTCGTCAATCATAGGAAAAGAAACCAGCAACCATCGTTACCAGAAAAGGAGAAAAACCTTTCAACAACTCTGTAGTGGCAATATGACCATATCCCCTCTAGATTTTGGTATAAAGAGATGTATATCATTTTGGCACTATGAAGCCTCCCACGACATGGTGATGAAGCCTCCCACGACATGGTGCTTACGAGACAGGGAGCTCATGTGTATCTCTAAGGGGAGATCTGCAGTTAGATACGCGTGAATGGTGAAACCAAAATCACTACTTGTAGGATTAGCCGGTGGACTAAGGGAAATTTCAAAATCGGCATCAACGTTTTTATCCTCCTAAGCCGGAGAAGACCCTCTGGTTTTTTTTTTTCCTTTGTATGTATCCAAAACCTCCATTTCATGTCACATTATCAGGTCAGATACGCGTATAAGGGTACTTTCCTGAGATAGCACACAAATCGAAAAAAAAAAGGAGTTTACTCACAATGGTGGGTTGACTAGACCCAGTAATGTTTGAAGAGGTACTATCCTTCTGGATGGTCCTAGCTCTCAACATATACGGAGCTTTCTTAACCTGGGATTCCTAAAAGAGAAACGAAGAATCATCACAATTATGAGTTCATTATCCTTAAGTACTGAGAGGTACGCAAATACAGAAATACTCTTTTACCGGAATGGGCATCCATGAGATGCGCTTGACAAGAAGGTGATCCTGATATGATCCGTTGTATCAAACATGATGGTATACGAGGCTGTTGAATCTTATAAATATTGAGAATGATGAGACTATTAAGAGGAAGAAAGCAACAATGATTTGTTTGCTTAAATAGGTGAAAGGCGAAACCCCAAATTTCAAATTTGAAAAGTTCACCGAAGACTTATTCCGAAGAGGCAGGATCTGAGCATAGTCAACAAGACTTCAGAGCCGACCGTTGGAACACCTGGGATGATGACAGAGCAGGAAAATTTTATTTCGCTAAAGGGAGATACTGGACACTGATGTAATTTTAATAGTGGTAAATAAGGTGATCGTTTCTCGAACTTGTAAAGGTAATGATCTTAGAAAATAATGATTTAAATTAACTCTAGAAAATTTCAGGAGTATGAAAAAGAATAAATAACCTAAAGATGATTTTTGAATAATTTTAAAAGGACCAGGAATCAGGAATCAGGTAATTCTAACAACCTATGTGATTAATCAGATAATTCTTTTTAAATTAATTGAAGCGCAAGTAATTGCCAAAATTGGTTTTGTTATGCTAACAAACAGAGGCAAATCACAAGCATGGACTATCAAAATTAATTAACCAAGCATAATCCATCAAGCAAAAGCACAACTGTTGAAAGAAAACCGTTTTCACTATTTAAAACTATGCAATTCTAATAACAAAAGAATTATAAATAATTATTAGAAAATAATTAAATCACATAAAATTGAGAAAAGTACCTTATCCATCATCCCAGTAAATAAACTTAGCTCATGGTGGAGAAAACTTGCTCAAAAGACCTTTTCATTGCTCAAAAAGTTGATTACAAGGTTAAAGAATAGTGCAACAGCTGAACAGATACGTTTATAAGTGTTGAAGAACAGGGTTTAGCCGTTACAGAAGTGTTTCAAAGCAACAAAGGTTTAAAAGAATAGGTAACAGGAGAAGTTTGAATCAGCAACACTTGTGGACGTTGCTGTGTTGTCTTCTCAGGCGGTGGTAGATGAAGAACAGCATCGGCGGTGACCGGATCGCTGTCCAGTTCCGGCCAAACTCCGGTGACTCCGAAAATCGATCTCTAGGCTTCTCCCCCCTCCATTTTTCTTGGCTTCTCTTGGTTTATATAGGTTGTAGAAACCCTAGGGAGAGTTCTAAACCTAATAGAACTCTCCAAAACACTCCCAAATTCATCCAAATCCGAATCAATGTATAATACCTTTTTTCCGGCGAAACTCGGATTTGGGGCTATTTTTCCGGCGTAAACC
>JAJJMC010006585.1:6342530-6378551 GCA_023531435.1 Papaver californicum
TCCGATGTACCTACAAAAGCCATAAAACACGTAAAATGCACACTAAACAGTACTAACCTAATAGGAACTAAGGCGCAATCTAGACACTAAAATGTGTCTATCAGACACATATCCCGGTACCCAGAAACAAAAGTTAAGTATATCTTCTTCTACTCTTAAATTTTTGATTACATGTAATTGTTAAAGAGCATATTATCACCATCTAGTGCTTACTGTACAACATTATTTTTTCTCACTAAGCAGGGGACTTAATATAGATGGTGGATTTTTAACAAGGGATAAAATTAAAAAATTGCCTATCCGCGCATATCTCTGGCTTGTATCAAAATATAAAATACTGTATTTATACTTATATTCCGCAAGAGAATTAAGGATATAATCTCTAGAATAACTGCATGTAATATTTACAATATTCATGCCATATCGAACTAGTCTCAAGTCGCATAATTCCCATAGATGAATTCCTTGAACTTGTCTCGAATGCGAATCGATGTTCCAATAACATCTATCTATTATAGGAATAGCTAATGCCTTATCTTCAAAGACGCATTTTAGCTTAACGCCCTGTTCACAAAAAACACATCATAATTTGATGTCATGTCCTTAAGAATACATGTGATTCTCGCATCATGCTTAAGGATGTGTCACTACTTATGTGCCATTTGTGGCGCGACGTCCTTTAGGGACTCATAACTTAAAAAATATGCAGTTTCCTTGAGTATGCATCACACATATATGGCATTGGCTTAGTGCCAAGGCCATCCCCGTTATTTTAGACGCGTCCTTATGGATCGGTCACTCCTTGGTGCTGGCCTAGTGTCAGCGCCAACCCCTATCTCTTCAGCGCCAGCCCTTCCAAGACGTGTCCCTCAATACTTTGGCACTGGCATATGCCAGCGCCATCCCTATATGAGTTTTTGCCAAGTTTTTTTCCTTAGATTCTTGAGCGCGCCACGACTGGTCCTTGGGAACTTTAGCGCAATCTTGACTTCGAACACTTCCAAATTGATGACATGTCACTTCTATGTTGATACCTACGCCATGTTACTCCTAAGTTAGTATATGACCATTAAACTTACTAGACTTGACACTGATTAGTCTAATTATCAATTTAGTGAACTGAGCAACTTGCCTCACTAACTTAGCGAGTTATTGAATTGACCTAATAAAAATAGTGGTGGTCCATGTCTCCACTAATTCTAGGAGATATCAAATATAAAACATGGGGGAATTCTCATTGGGGTATCGTTCTGGCGATCTACGACATCGTGCGTTGTGGAAACACATCCACGAACAAGAAGGTAATAAGTAGTGGGACGATTACAATGCAGTTGAGAAGACGAGGAGTAGTGGTCATACAAGTCCTCCCTACTTATCGGACATGACTCCACTACAATCACCACAATCATCATTTCTCGACCTCTTTTGTGACTTCCACCACTTATGAAAAACCAGTGTGGATCCTATCAAACTATAAATAGATGGCCTCATCTATTCAAAATAAAAAACTAAGACAGAAAAAATATTTATCCCAGAGATAATCCATTCTTAAAACTACACACTACTATTTCCAATCACATAGTGATTTCTCAATCTTTTTTGATTCCCTCCCCTAAGATCAACCCATCATCTTCACCTTTGTGACCAAAGCAGGACGTGAACGGATATTTCTTGGTTTAGGCTCGTCCTGTTCGATTTTGATCTCTCAAACCTACTGAAAGTACTCTTTTGCAGTATATTTGTTTTCACCCTAAAACAACAAGGTCAATATAAGGGTCATTATCCAAAACCAACTGTTATTTAGGAAGATGCCGCTTCTTATGATTGTTGGATATGGCATGTTTTTTTTGGTCTGCCGGGTTAACAAAATGACATAAATGTTTGACACAAGTCGCCTCTGTTTGAAGACCTCAAGTATGGAATTTGCCCTGATGTAAAGTTCAATATCAATGGAAAGCAATACACTCACAGGTATTATATAACAGATGAAATCTATCCTAAATGGTCTACCTTAGTTCAAGCATACAAGTACTCCCCCCACAGGCGATGCGGGTAGCGCAATTAGGTATTTTTACACGCATCAAATAGCTTTGAGAAGAATGTGGAACATACTTTTGGAATTCTGAAGGGGAAGTTCGCTATCATTTGTGGACTATACCGTGGTTTAAGTCCTTGTGAAATGCATAAGACTATGTTGACGTGCATCATTATATATAACATGGTAATTCAAAAAACCAGTGTAATAGGGATTGGGTTAACCACCCTGATGAAGATTTGATTCTTGAGGTTATACCTGCAAGGAAGTATCATCAAATGACTACTCACATTCAAGACGTAACTTTGTACGACAGGTTAAGAAGAGACCTTACTGCGAATCTTTGGGCCGAGTTTGGAAGATCGAGCGGTCGTATTTCAAGTTATGTTTGATTTGTTGTTTTAATTTTCTTAGTTTATGTACTAATTTCAAGTAATGTATGCCATGTATTTTCAAGTAATTTATTACAAGTTTTAATTTTCTGTGTAATATTTACTTGAATGACGTGGATAGAGTGCAGTGGCTTTTTTTAACAGTTGCTAATATGAATGACACGAGTGCAACGACTATTTTTTCTAACCGTTGGCAATATGGATGACGTGGAGTGCAACGACTATTTTCTATAACCGTTGGCAATATGGATGACATGGAATGCAACGACTCTTTTTGTAACCATTGGCAAAAGTATAGTCGTTGGCGGATCTCAACACATCTCTTATATATATTTACCCCTACAAAGATAAATCACACCTCTCATAAAACTTTTATACATACTCTCTCACTCTAATTTCACTCTAATTTCTGGAAATATGGCTCAACCTAAGTTTACTCACGAAGAAGATTCATCACTTTGCAGAAACTACGTAGTGTGCTATCCGGGAAGTTTAGTGTCCATGTACTTACTTAGGAGTAACATGGCACATTTAATGGCTAAGTATAAGCTCAGAAGTGACTTAGCATAAGTCTGAGAGGCACTTGAGGCCAACTGTTGTAGAGGGCTTTTTAAGCAAGGAGGCCTACTAGAATTCATATAAGATTTTATATTGGACCAATATTGAGAAGAAAGGCGTATTTATGAGAGACGTAGCTGACAAAGTTATTGCTAGCTACTTAGCGCAAACAGTAATGTGCTAAATTTTTATTACAAAAGGCTAAGGTGATAACCTCTCAGGAGTAAGGCCAACATGCATAACTTCTAGCAAATATTAATTATGCTAGAGTCAGAAAGCTAGTGTCAAGGAGGTTCAAAGTTAGCACCTCAATTAGGTCAAATATTGTTATTAGTACTTCTTGTGCTAAGTCGTTAAGTATGGATGCGCTAGGCATAAGGGTGTGTTGGCCATGGAGATCTAGGGATGCATCAGGCTACTAGGGTCGTGCTAGGCTAGCAGGGACGCATCAACCACTAAAAGGATGTGCTTGAGCTAGGGAGTGCTCGAGCTAGGGGCACATCTGAGCTAGGTATTACAGGGACGTGCTCGAGCTAGGGGCGCATCTGAGATAGGGGCACATTGGCCTTAGCCGTTACTCGAGGACGCATCAGGTAAGTAGTGTACCAGTACTCGGGGACGCCTCAGCCAAATGAGGTCGGTACTCGGGGATGCGTTATCTAAGGCACTTGGCCGCGAAGAGTTGGCGCTTTTGGCGCTAGGATTAGGGTTAGCACTTCTAATGCTAAGATTAAGGTGCTAAAGTGGTGATGCGTTAGCTAAGGCATCATTAGGCCAAGATGTGCTATCTAAGACCATGTTGGGTTAGTTAGCGCTTCTCAGGTGCTAGGGTTGGCGCCAGGAAAGTTAGCGCTTTTAGCGCTAATGTGGCTAAGTAGTGTCGGTGCTAAGCCAAATAGCTAGTGCTAACTTGGTATTAATAAGAGAGAAGGCTGGGGTTAGCCTAGATTAGAGGTTCAATACATTTTTATGGCATTGCTTCTTGGTTGTGGCACATCCAAGAGGAGTGGCGCACTATTTGTGGATTATATTTAAGCAAAATACTAAAGTAGCATATTTGAGCTCAGAAGAGAAATTTGAGACAGGTTCGTTGCGAACGAGCGTTAAGCTAGTATGTATTTCGGGGCTTAAACATTAGTTATTCTCGTATTTGATAGATGTTGCTGGAAAATTGATGCACATTCGAGGCAAGATCAAGGAAATCAGTCGTGGGATTTATGCGACTTGAGACTAGCTCGATATGGCATGAGTATTGAGGAGGCCACAAGGCAAGTTTAGAATGTTTGAATAGAATCTGTATTCTTAATTCGCTTGCGGAATATAAGTAGAGATATAATATTCCATATTTTGTTATAGAGTTAAGCATATGCATATAAATACGCACATTTTCTTTTATATTTTTGTTGCTTGGCAGAAGGAAATTTTATAATTCTAGCCCTAGTCAAAAACTCACCATCTACATTAAGTCCCCTGCTTAGTGAGGAACAGTAATGTTGCACAGTATGCACTAGATGGTGACAATATTCTTTTAATAATTATACTGCATAATTTAAATTTTAAGAGTAGAAGAAGATATACTTAGCTTCTTGGATATTGATATACACACCCCTTAGCATAGAGTTTGTGTCACAGACCGGAAAATTCCGCCTTCCGCGCGTTGCGCTGGGAAGGCCAGAACTCCCCGATACGCAATTTAGAAGAAAGTAACCGGACCTTAAAGCTTAGCTTATCGCTGGAAAATGCAGGTAAATCTTTTCTTTCCAAGCATGCCTTGTAAGCATTATACTCAAAACGTAGTTCCCACATTATTCAAGCTACGTTTATACCGTTCCAGGTATATTTTCCTTTCCAAACATGCTTTGCAAGCATGGTACTCCAACCCTAGTCTTCATATCTTTCCAACTCACCCTTGACTTAAAAAGGGTGCAAGGTTATTAAAGCCCATGGTGAATGCCTTTAACAAGCATCACCTAAGTACTATCCTTGTCCAGGCCTGACCCATGCATTGGACTAGCACACCATTCCAACTTACCCTTATTTTACCAAGGGTTGAAGGCTATACAAGCTAATGGGGATGCCTTTGGCAAGCATCACATAAATACGATCATTGTCCAGGCCTAACTCATGCCCTTGGACCAACACCTAGGCTATTTCAAGCCTAATTTTTCGCCTCATCAATTCTGCTTCGACCATGCGCTGGAGCCTGCACTTATCTTATTCTTGCCAAGGGTGCAACATCCAGGCACATACCATTCCATATCGCAACGGTTGCTAGGAAGTATGAACAATCCATCAAATGAATTGCAACTACCCCATCAAGTGTGGCAACAATCATCTATTGCTTAGCATTGTCGATCCAGATGATATGAGTTACCATAATGTCGCAATCATCTTCCAAATTAGATGATATGAGCGACAATGTGCTGCACCCCAATGCATTGCATTGCGGCTGCCTACGTACCCAACCCGTACCTTGATGGGATCAAGCATGATCGTAGTTCATCAGAGGGTCAATTCAAAAAGAACTAGCAACTTAAGCCTATTAAGGAAAAGCCAACATCGATTCTAACTTCGTTGCAAGGCCAAAGGCCAAGCAAAGCCTAGTCCGTATAGGCCGAAGGACTTTCGCAAGGTATGCACTAGCTTGTGCATAACTATCGCTATTTATTATGAAAATATGCATTCTCAAGTACGTAGTACGATTGAATGATGCTTTCGCATAATTCAATCTTTATAGGCTAAGCTATATGCATATTGATGCTTTAGCATCAAGTATGCTCCAACATATTGTGGATTACCGCTCATGCACATTCAAGCTTCATCGGTTAAGCTACCAGCATATTGATGCTTATGCATCAAGTATGCTCCAACGTATTGGTCACTTTGCATATCTATATGTGTATTACCCCTCATGCACATTCAAGCTTCATCGGTTAAGCTACAAGCATATTGATGCTTATGCATCAAGTATGCTCCAACGTATAGGCTACATCATATTTATATGTGCATTACCGCTCATGCATATTCAAGCAAAGCTCCCTCCCTAATATGTTTTATTCGTATTTGTACAAATAAATATTTGAATGGTAAGTGTCATCCATCGACTGCAAGGCCGAAAATGAAGATTTCTTGCCAAAGCCAAGCAAAGCATTCTCGGGTAAGCTACAAATAAAAACGCTGATGCATCACGGTGATGCATTCTTGGCTCGGTGATGCATTTTTAACAATGCATCACGGCATAATAGTGCATTAGCACTATGATACTCTTACTTATGCAACATTGGCTCGGTAATGCATTGAATCATGCATCATGGTATAATAGTGCCTTAGCACTATAATGCATTCATAGAATATGTGATGCATTGAATCATGCATCATGGCATATTAGTGCATTTGCACTATGATGCTCCCACTTATGCAACTTCGTCTTAGTGATGCATTGGATCATGCATCACGGCATAATAGTGCATTAGCACTATGATGCTCCCACTTATGCAACTTCGGCTTAGTGATGCATTGGATCATGTATCACGGAATAATAGTACACTTGCACTATGATGCTCCCACTTATGCAACTTCGACTTAGTGATGCATTGTATCATGCATCACGGCATAATAGTGCATTTGCACTATGATGCTCCCACTTATGCAACTTCGGCTTAGTGATGCACTGGATCATACATCACGGCATAATAGTGCATTTGCACTATGATGCTCCCACTTATGCAACTTCGGCTTAGTGATGCATTGGATCATGCATCACGTTATAATAGTGCATTTGCACTATGATGCTCATACTTATGCAACTTCGGCATAGTGATGCATTGGCTCATGCATCGCGGCATAATAGTGCATTAGCACTAAAATACATTCTCGGTATGCAACATATGCATAGTGATGCATTTTCAATAATGCATCACGGCATAATAGTGCCTTAGCACTATAATGCATTCTTTGTACACAACTTTGGCTTGGTATAATAGTGCCTTTGCACTATCATGCCTCCTCGAATACGCATCACGTGTAATAGGGCCTTAACAGTATAATTCGAGGTCAAGGCATCCACACCCTAATGCATATCAGGGTAAGCTTTATAACCTTAGGATGAAGCTTCAACCCAGGCCATGACGCGTCCATGAGTAAGCGCCATGCGAAAATTGCGGGTGTTACAGTTTGGTTGGGGGTAGCAAACGCTTTCGTTCTTGCTGGGAGCATCAATTTCTATCTGGGCAAGAGGGAGGCGTGGCCGCTGACAAGAAAGAAGGTAATTGGCGCCATTTTTTTTGAATCACCAATTTAGATAAGCTAGGATTTTTTGATAATAATCTCATTATATAATAGAACTAGGGTTTCCAAACTTTTCACACATATCATATGTATATATATCTTGATAATACTGAGAATATTATTCCATCAAAATCCTAGTTTCAGCATTGTTCTTCTGGAGTGAAGTATTTTTCTTTTCGGCAGCAGCAACAAGAAAACCAATAAGTTTAATTTGTTGATTAATAGACCAAAACCTCAGATAAATCTTATTTTCTACCTTGTTGAAGTACTCATCTTATTATTTTATGTTTTAGGCAGATCATGGCAATTCCTGATCAAAACCGTAGTTCTAATCTTTCAAGCAAGAAACTAGGTTGTAGAGGCAAAAGGATGAAGGTGGCCTCTCCTCAAGAAGTACAATAAAAAGTCAGTCGTTCTTTGAATAAAGTTGCAAAACTTGTTCGAGGTATGACTCTCGATCATTTGAAGGAAACTCGTCTATATATTCTGGATCTCTGTTTTGCGATTAATGTTGAAGAAGAAACAAGACGCAAAGAGGAATTGGAGAAGAAAAGGGTTGAGGATGAGAAACTTACGACTTTTATGGAGAAGCGGTATCTTTTCAAGTAATTTCAAGAAGGGAAAAAATTAAACAAATGAAGCGAGGTGTTCGTCCTATGGTATAGCTACCTATTCTGATGTGGATGAGTATCCTTCTGAGGAAGATCATAAAGTCAATATGGCATATGAGTCTGAGTCTGAATCTTTCTCCGAAACTGAGGATGATCGTGAAGCTAAGCATGATGATGCTTGGTTTAATATGTAGGTGGGTCCTTCCGACCCTGATGAGGAGACCGAAGAAGATTCGGAGGAGGACCCTGACGGGATTCCAAAAGATGATTCTGAAGTAGAAGACCTTGAAACGGATTCTGAAGAAGAAATAAATTCTGAGGAAGGCCGAGAAGAACATGATTCTAATGAAGAGGGTGATGATGAGCATGACTCCGATTAGGACTCTAAGTCTTCTGATTAAGTTTTAATTTATCTTTTTTTTTCCTCTTCTCGTAGGTGTCTTCTTTGAATTAAGCATTTCGTATATGGCCGTTATGATGGAACCATATTATTATTCTAGTATTTCTCATAAGTTTTCATTAATGCCTTCTCGTCTTGAAATTAATGAATGAACGACTTTATTAGAAAATCTCTCAATTTTCGTTATGAAAATTTTAGAAGTGTAGTGTCGTTGATCCCGATGTAGATAATGCCCTTTCCCATACTAAAAACCTTGGGAGGGTCCTTGCTTGCATGCTTTTTGAAGGTAGTACTTCCATTGAGTATCCTTGTGCAAGTGTTAATGTTTACTTTGGCTCCAGTAGGACTCCTCCTGGGTACTTGTGCGTTGGGGGGACTTGTTGTTCCATCCACCTATGTCAATCTATATGGAAGAAATTTAGCCGCTTCTCTGTGGATAAGTCCAGAATTGTAGTGATTGGGGTGTCCCTGGCACGGGCGCTGATTCTTTCCTTCTGATAAGACTTTTGCATATGCGTAGGTCCCTATCTTGCTAAGAATTTATGAAAGCCCAGGAGCTGACTCAATGATGGGTTTGAAAGATGAAAAGTATGTTTCTGAGGGGCTTGAGTTATTATATTTTTTTTTTAAAAAAAGGTTTGCTTGGATTTACACCTTTATGCATTTTGAAAGATTTTCGTGTGAGTTGGTTCTGATAGGTAGTTCGTAAAAATTCTCTTTAAGGAAATAATGATAATTCTACTTGATTAATGAAATTGAAATTCTAAGAATGCCTATGGTGATACTCGCAGGCATTTTTGTAAACTGCATAACAAATTATGCATATTTTTTATGTTTCTTGTTTGAACTCTAAATCATTATATTTAGTTATATATATAATTTGAACTTTTAATATTTGTTTTTTGCATTAAAATGTGAAAGTGGAGTTAATGTGGTTATGTTTGATTATTGTCTGTCTGTAGGAAGAAGAAACTAAATCAACTCCAAAGAAAGGTGTGCCTAGGGAAGAAGAAAAAAAGAGAATCGTACTCAAAATTAAGCAAGTACATAAGGAAACGTAAAAACAGGAAAAGGTGAAGATGGAAAGCAGAAACAGGTGGAAATGGGTAGTAGAGTTAGAAGAATCAAGGAAAGAACAGTAAGAAATGAGAGGAAAGCGAATACAATGCTCATAGATTGTGACCAAGGAAAGAAGAAAGTTGATGCACATACCACTTCTAAAGATGAGGATGAGGGAAAATTTGATGCATATTGTGACCTAGGAAATAAGAAAGTTGATGCACAGACCATAAGATGAGGATGAGGGCACTTCTAGTACAACCCAGTTTAAGCCTCTACCGAATCTTGATGAAATGGAATTTTTTCAAAGTTACAAGGAATATCTAAACCCAAATGAGAGGAACATACTGGAGACCTACTTTAATAACGCCAACAACTTGTAAGTTTATCATACTTAGAAAAAGAAAAAAAATATTTAAGAAAACACTAACATCTTGTGAAAAATAATCTTTGTTTCTCTTGTAGAAATTATGCTTGGAAAGTCTATGAGGGAGAAGGAGATGAAGACCCATACAGTTGGGACATTACAATTTCTGGAGAGACGATTATGTAGCTAATGGAAGGTGAGGTAATCCGCTTCTACTGTTATAGGTTGTTCCGGAAGCGACAAGAAGATTTGATGGCTGAGAGTTACGACCAGAAATATGCAGAGGCATCATTCATGAAGCCTGATGTTTGGGTAAGTTTAAAACATATGCATATATACATCGACTTTGTTTATTATACAATATGCTACTTGTGTTGCAGAAAATGAAAATATGATTGCATAATAATTGTTTTGCATTACTTTGTTAGAAGAAAAAAAAAGATGGAATTGAAAATCATGTTGAAAAATTCATCTTGAATCTCCGTAAAGAAGTGGAGAAACTGTTCATACCAATGAGTTATATCACAAAAAAAAACATAAAGGTACACATTGGACTCTGCTAGAATATGACTTCTCATAAGGTGAGTGGAATATCTACAACAGTCTTCCTTGTTTATTGACTTCATGCAAGAAACAAGCAGTTCAGATGGAAAATGCTTGCATGCCATATCTCATTAAACGGCATTTTAAAATCCTGAAGCTACCAAAAGAGATGATACATACTGAACCAGTTGTTTATAAAAATATCCATCATAACAAGAGTTTACCTCAACAAGGTAGTTATCCCGACTGCCTGATGTTTGTCTGCTACTACATGAAGTGGAGGATGAAGTTAAGAGGTACAAGAAAAATGCAGGCGCTCTACCAGAAGAAGCAATAAAGAGGTCCAACAAAAAGAGAGTCAAAATGGTAATCAAAATGCTGCCACATGGTACAAACAGCTGGGATATGGAGACCAATGAAGACTCTTTCAATCAAATAAATACTTGTATTGGAATTTAGTCAGTAAAAACTTATATCAGTTTAAAAATATTTTGAAAAACCTTGTTTGAATGACTTATATTAATATTAATGATGTTTGTAAAGCTTGTTTTAGTTTACCTGATTTTTTATGATTGTATATGTATAAAATGATTAATTTGCATAACAGGTTATGCAGCCTCTGAAAAGCATGCATAACACCTTATGCAACATGTAATAGACCATCTTGTAATAAGAAGTATCCTTTAACCGTGAACACTGGAACCTTGAGACCTGAACCATAAAACCACATATTACTAATAAAAAAGGTATTCGTAATAAAAAAGAAACTAACAACGAGGAAGCGCTACCCCCTCGTCCCCCGTAAATTGTCAACGATAATCAGCCAAAAATGCATACATTTTTATAAAAGAATCTAAGAATTATATAATCAAAGTTCTCAGTTTATCATTTGGAACAATGGAACCTAAGAAACAACTTTTTCGTTAAAACTAAAATCAACCAAAAAAATGGTTGCATAACCAGTTCTGCAGCTATAAAAATAAACGAATAACGCATTATGCGACCGATATCAAAAGAGTGCATAATGCGTTATGCACACTATAAAAGAACGCATCAAACGTTAAGTACTCTTTCAAAAAAGTTGCATAACATGTTATGCATCCACCTATAGGCGGCGGAACAGTTTCTGTAGAAAAACACATAGAACATAAAGAGGTACTTGTTCATAAAAATCCCATACAAAAACACAAAGAGAAAAAAAGTGCTCATCGTCAACAAAAATATTAAAAATTTAAAAAATAGTGTGAACTAGGTTCGAGAATGAACAAGTAAAAGAAGATGTTTTAGTCTGAAACTATTTGCTTAGGAAGATTTAACAGATTTCTTTGGCGGCTTCGGCGGTTTCTTTTACGGATTGAATTGGTAGGCTTTGTACAACTTTGCTTGTTGTGATGACCAGTCTCACTACAATTGCCACAACGCATAGCTCTCCTGGGGGGTTTCTCATAACTGCTCAAATGTCTTTTAGGTGGTGGTCTCCTTGGTGGCCTCCTAACATCAGGTACATTGATGATGTCCTCTCCTTCATAAACTTCAAGCCTATCGTAGTTCGGAATAGGATGAATCACATGGATGTAGGAATTATTGTAGTACGCAGTAGTGAAACCTGGATCAACAAAATCATATGGATTAGATCCAGACATTGTTATTGAATCAAAAGCATGAACATATGGGAACCTGTATACGCGCCATCTCTGACAGGTACATGTTTTGCTCTCTAGGTTAACACATTGAGAACTATCCTCGCCCTCGACTTCATAAACATGAACAACAGATTCAATTACCATCCAGGTTACACCCTCATCAACAAGACTCTTCATCCTAACTTCATTCTTTGGCGTGAGAATTGTGTTGAATCTGAAACCAACATTCCTCCTTAGCGACATCAACTCCATCACCTTCTTTTGTACCTGATCAAGAAGAGAACAAGCAGGCATCTTCTTGTGATGCCTAATCCAACTATTAAAATATTCATCGAGACTTGATGTTGTCCTCCCATACCTACAACCCTGAAAATAGGCATTTGACCAGTACTCGCGAGGAATAGCTTCAATATAATTTACAACCCATCCAAAACCAAGACCCCTAATGGTTACGGTCGTAACCTTTAGGACTAAGAGCATATGTATCATCTTGAAAAATATCAAGAACAGCACCATACCTATCATCGGAAGAATTAATTGGCAAGTTTTGCTGAAGATGTTAATAGCAGTAGCTGTGGAAAGAGCCAGGAAAAAAAATTGGAATGGTTTCTTTTATTCCTTCCCCACGATCAGATAAAAATGTGATTGATCTATCATCAACAACTTGCTTCAAATTATTCATGAACCATTCCCAATTGTCATTATCTTCACCATGGACTAAGGTCATGGCTAAGGGAAAGAACTCTGCAAATAACAAAAGGAAACATGTTTCAGAAGAAAAAAAAAACTGAAAAAAAACATTGCATAATAGAGTATGCAGCTAAAACAATGGCTGCATAAAGTATTATGTTGATAAAGTAACTGATGCATAAAGTATTATGCATCTATGAAATATCTGCATAACGTATTATGCAGGTCCAAAAAGCTGTATAATAGAGTATGCAGCTAACACAAAAGGACACATAATGTACTATGCTGAGGAAAAAAACTGTTGCAAAACTTATTATGCATGTGAGAATAATATGTATAACGTATTATGCAGGTAAAAAAAATTGCATAACGAATTATGAAGCCAACTTAGAAAACAAAAAATGGATGCAAAACACATACCTTGTTGAGCATTGATACCAGTGGCATCTATGAGGCATCCTTTAAATCTCCCTGTAAGAAAAGTCCCATCCACGTAAACTAATGGACGAAGGAAACGGTAACCATGAATGCACGCCTCGAAAGAAATAAAAAGACGAACAAACTTATTAATGCTTGGATCAACTTGGAAATCAATGAAACTACCCTCGTTGGCATTTCAAATAGCATCTACATACCACACCAGATGTGAATACGACATGACATCATCACCAAAAACATCCCCATAGACATTCTCTCTGCCATTCTAAGCTTGATAATATTTCACATTGATACCATATTGACTTTTAAACATTTTTAACAAATTAGAAGCTTCGAAACTTGGATCACTTTTGATATTGTCCTTGATCAAACTAGCAACAAAAAGACTACTGACGTTATAGTGGAGCCTTTTATATCCCAATCCACAATCATGACTATTAACAAATTTCTTAACCTTGAGCATCATATTTTCATCATCAATAGCAGCAACCCTAAACTTCCAAGGGCAAGAATCTTTTTTGCACTTCGCATAGAACTTACTAGGTTCATTCTTGGTAACAAGAAGATTATACCCAGACTTGAGCTCATATTTCTTCGCTGCAATCCGTATTTCTGCTATACCCAAAAAAAAAACTTTGCCAATTTCACCAAGCATTGATTCCCAACCATCAGATCTAAGCGTCTTGCTAACAGGCACAGAACCATCCTCAAGGAAATGAACAACAGCTTCTTCAGGTTCAGTAACACACCTAGAAGATCTACTACCACTAGTAGAAGCATTAATACCAACTTCAACAAACAAATCAAAGCTCTTCTGACCTTTACAGTGGCAAAGAGATGCAAAAGAGCTAAGCAACACATCATAATCTACCGGAACAAGCTTGTTTCCGTTGTTAAAAGAGAAACTGATATGGTGAGGAAACAAACGAGTCCACTTCTGGCAAACCAATGTCTTCAAATACTCGACAGTTGTGTTGATATCGACAGGATGAACTAAGAATTCATTCAAATAATGAAGTACAACTAATGAACTAACAAATGATATTTTCAACCTACATTATGTAGAAAATCAAAATGTTATGCAACAAACTTATGAACAATTCATAAAGTAACCTTCCAAATCAAAAACAAACCTTCCAGATGTGTTTATACCAAAAAATTTGGTCGATGATGATTTCACTCAAATCATTCTAGCTAACTGCATAACAAAATTAAACCTAAAACGAATTCATTCATTCATTAATCACATCTAAAATTGAATTAAATCTAAAATTCAATTGAAAATCAAATCAACAAACTCAAAGTTGAAAAGAAATCTACATTGATTACGGATGGGGATCTTACCTGAAACTGATATTGTAGCTAATCCAAAAATCGATTCAACCAAAAAGCTAACAAATCAGAACAAAAAACAAAAAATAAGAATAAAAACGAAACTAAAATCACTTCCTAGCTACCAGAGATCCTTAATTGTATAATAAAATCTCTGAAATATGTTTCCAAAACCCTAGAAGAAAAAAAAATCGCAGAGAATGTAGGTAGAATCAAGTACAAAAAAAAACCGAATAAGAAAAAGATTAGAATAAAAAGGAGCAAACCTCTATAAAGAAATTATGTTCATAAAGTAACAAAATCCCCCTCTCAGACAAAGGAAAAGCAAACTGAATTTCGACGAAAAACTCTCTCTCAAATAAAGAAGAAGGAAACTCTCATTCTAAATATGGAAGGTTATTTAGGGAAGAAAAAATAAAAGAAAACTGAATTTTAAATAAATATGGGCTCGTGAGAAATTTTTGTTGAAAAAAAAAGATGAGCGCCCTAAGTTTTCCGGACGTGGGTTTGTGAATAAAAAAACTCGAAAAAATAGATCTGACAGTAGATTTTACTATATTGAATTCCCATATTTCAAAATATATAACCTGGATTTGGATAAAAGTCTCTAAAATAAATATTTTCGTCCAAATTAAAATTACCCAATCAAACTAAACGTGAGTAATACAATAATCTAAGAGAATTTTTTTTCATGAGAGTCTAAAATCAAGTAGCATTAATTTTTTTAGATACCCAAAGTTGGAGATACTTATAGTTGGAATTAGGAAAAGTCTCCACAAGTTTCTACCCTTCCTATTTATTCATGTGTCGTGGATGTTTAAACCTACATGCCATGCAATAGGAGTTGCCTTTAAACCTGCAAAGGGCATCCGGGATACTGATTCAAGGGATAGCATAAATTACCTTCTAATCAGTTTCAATTCACCTATTCACTGATATCTAATTTGCAGCACTGTATTCACCAATTTAAAATTAAGCTTCGCCATTTGACAAAAGAAAATTAGCATCTGCAAAATATTACCGATTCAGACTTAATCCAAAGCTTCACTAGAGATATTTTGAATCCTGGAAAGATCTTTCTAATAAGACAACCAGATGAAAAAGACATTCTATTAACATCTGAAAACTCAAAGTGAATGCAATATCATTTTGAGCAGCATCATTCCACTACACAAACAAAAGTGCAGTAAAGAAGCCACTACTTTTAAGCTTAACAGCATCCGCTTATCGCAGCATCCGCTTGGAATTGTTAAAACGTTCCACTGATATTTCCCTCTGCTCCTGGCTTGAGTCGCCCGAGATGACAAATATTTCCTTCACCAGGCTCCAACCTCTAGTCTTCACCACTAGCCTCTCTAAAAACTTCGGTGGGAGGAGATATTGACTGAAAACTAACATCTTCTCCCCAGCAGATTCACAAAGCGCCAATATAGCCAAGAAAATTTTTGCTTTCACACCATCAGTGATTTCCACTTTGTTAATAAGCTCATCAATCTTTGCTTCGTTAATGTGTCCTTTCTCTCCTGTGGCGCAACTCTCTGAGTATTCTTTTAACTGAGGGTGAACATAGACTGCGCTCCCCATGGACTTCTCTTGAACTTATCCAACTTTCTCAATTTTTCTACTGCATGTTTCTGTTTGGGGTTAAGAGCGAGAAGTACAGTCAAATCAACGAGTCCTGGAAGTTCATCCAGAAAATCACCTTTATAGTAGTGTAACACCTTTCCTGTCATCTCACGAAGGTTTTTTATCACCGTGACTTTCCTTCGGAAATCTTGATCATTTTGTAGGGTCTCTTCAACTAAATCATAGAAACATTGTGTCTGCCCCACGGCTCTTAATCTGCTTCCTGACAGCAATCTGCACCCTACTCATGGCCCTCCTCACAACAGCCTTTGATGTATCTAGCTTCAGAAATTTTGGCCGCACAAGATTCAAAATGTTGAAAACCTCTTTCACATGATTCTGGAATAAGGTTCCAGATAATACTACCTTCAGAGGAGTTTGAACCTGTGAAAGGGAGTAAAGCACATCTGTGGTCTTGTTCTAGGTGTGTGGCCTTTATCCAAAATAAGTAGAGTAGGAACCTTAAGGAGTATATCATGGCAGGCTGCTGCAGCTTTGCTGCTTGTACTGTTAGATACGATACTTGCAAATTGTTGATACCCGAGAAACAAGATTTCTTTGTGCTCCACCCATTGACTTAAGACATTTAATTGTTGGCTCGACTATCGGATTTTGAAGTATACAAGTCATACAGGGGAATTTGTTCAACCTGCCATCTTTCAAACTCCCTCTTCCAAGTACCCAAGATTCCTTTGGGCAATACAATAAGTGGTCTAGCATCGGGATATTTGGCCATGAAGCTTTGCATAAAACTTATAATCATAAAGGTTTTTCCAGATCCTGGAGCGTGTGCCAAAATGCAACCACCTGGACCGTCGCCCACTAAATTCCTAAGCAAGCAGTTGAAACCTTCAAGTTGATGAGGCTTCATTTGCTTCCCGTGCCTTGGATGCACGGATATGTCAGCCACACCAAAATCTTGATCCAGTGAATTCTGAACTGTAAACTGGGATCACTCAACTTGTTTGCCATCCTTCGCATCACGAGACTGAGACATGCAACTACCTCTAGTAGTCTTTCTTCCCTGGATGAAAAGAGGAAAGATATAAGCAAAGTGTATATGCTATCCAGAAAAAGAACTGACAGCAGTTACATCGGGTCAGCACCACCAACATACAAAATGAAAGGTAGGGGACAAGTCTACACGCAAAGATAAAACACTGCAAATTCGTTATCAATGGATGGGGTAGCTAAAAAATATGATATTAAACAGAAGATCAGCGTACCGATGAACAACCAAGGTAAATCATTAGAGAATTACAGAAATGTAGACTCATACCTTTCCCCACTGGAGATCAAATATTTGTTCAATTCTTTTTCCTACAACCCCACATATCCTACAAACATATCCTAGATCATCCCTGAGTACAAAAGTGTGTTCACATTCTTTCCCCCCCTCTTCTACTGTAGTATGTTCAATAGCGGTACCCAGAGCCAAAGAAGCATCCTATCGAAAGAAGGAAACATGAAATGTAAGACTCATTTTAGCATATTATATTTTCATTGTGATCTATACAAGTATACCAAATGATATTCTACACTAGTATTTTTTGATCAATTTTATCAAATAACATTTAATCCAGATTCAAGAAGCATCCACGTTCCAGCCTTAAGAAAATCATTTATGCGAGTATAACTAAGAACTGGCAAGAAAAAAGACCTGACTGTCAAACTTACAAACTAAACTTATGTCCATTGCTCAAGTGAAATCAACAGGAGGATAATCTAGTCAAACATGCTGGCAAACAGATTATTATGATCCATTGAATAGTCACACTGCTATTCTGACTGTATGGAAAAAAGGTTTCAGCTGAAACTCATATAGGTGCCTTATACCAACCATATCGAAGTGCTGATGAAACTATAAAGCAGCATTCAAAGTGAGGTGAAAAATAGAAGGCTAGTTTTCATAAAAGGGAGGAGACAGCTATGACTACGACATACGGTCTTGTGCAATTAGCAAGGGTTCAGAGACAAGTAGCTACCAGAGCACAGTACCAGATACAAAGAGAGCCTAGGCTTCATTCTATAACTTCCACCTGGAAAAAGATGTGTGATGCAATATTACGAGCTGGAGCAACTCAGGTAAAATATGTTACCTTTTCATTTCAATAAGCCAATCAGTTACCAAAAATATAACATAATCGTCTCAATGGGAACACCCTTAAGTGAAGTTAGATTAACAAATGAGACAGATAATGCTAGATATGAAAAGCGGCTAGTTTAATACTATTTAATAATAAACAATACCTTGGAACATTCTAATGCTACCGACATATCCTTCCATATTTCTCCAAGCCCATTGTCTTCACCGTTATGACCACCACTCTGGGAGATGCTCATCAGATCATCTTGAACACCCACGTATACACCTTTTGATTTCTCAATTGGTGTTTCACTAAAAATACCTATATTCCTTTCTTTCTCAACTTTTCTCTTTCATTGATCACTTCCCTGAATACCATAATAATAGCATCCATCAGTTTCAGTTAAGCATACTATTTTGTCCCTTATCATTCCCCCACAATTAGGAACAAGTCCAGTAATCAGATCTAGTGCAAAGTAATGAGAAAAAGTAATAGGTAATCTACAAAAGCTAGAAACACTGAGGTTAATTCTTCTTGTTTTATAAGAACAAAAATGAACTGTATATTTTTCATCACATAATTTCAATACTGATAAAATAAATTCTATTCTCATGGATGGTAGCATAAAATGCAAAAAATCAGGTATGGCAACTTAAAACTACTAAACACTTACGAGTACATCTTTTGTTGGGTTTTCACCATCTGGCTTCTTCAAAAAGATTGATTGGGAGTCGTAAGAAGGGTTCGTCTGTGCTCCAGCAGGTTTAATCACTTGATTATCACGTTGAGAGGTAGAATTCTCTGAGGTACAATTCTCTCTGCGTTCCTGTTTTGCACGGTATGAAGTCTGCATTGGAGATCCTACTTGTTGTTCGGCACCAGACATCTGAAGGTCACTGTAATTGGGATCATGTCTCATCTTAGAGAACTCAAGGTCATAACTGTGATCAGGTTTACTTCCAATCTGGTCTCCATTTTCTTCATCTGAATTATCCTTTACCAGTACATTGTTGCTTTCTGGCGTGAGGAAAATATTCTGACTGCTGTGTGTTTGCATTCCTTCAGCAGAAATAGCTGCAGAAACATCAACCTCGTCTTCACTATCCAAATCAATAATGCTTTGAGATGACAAGACACTGTTTCTATCCAAGCCACCAGTAGGAGACTGTGCCGCAGAATTTACAGGATGACTAAAGAGTGATGGGTAATTCTCCCGATAAGGACTTAACAACTTCAATTTCCTAGCATGGAGAGCTTGAATCTCCTTTTTGACACTCCCATATCTATTATCTTTATTCCAATTCTTCCATCAAATTCGGTATAGAGAATGGGTCAGAATGATCAACAGCATCAGTTCTTCTCTTTGAAGGCCTTGAGTAAATATATGTTTGTTCAGCAAAGGCATACAAATGAAAACACTGAGAACTTCAACAAACATTGAGTTTGAGGAGCACATCACAGAGAAAATGTTTTTTTTGTAATGGTGGGTAATGATATTGTGCTCAACTTCTCCAGGCGTCTAGGAAAGACTATATACACCATAAAATGGGCTTCATTTAGCAACACATTCCTCAGTTCTCAAAATCTTATATCTATGGAGATGAGATTAAGCATGTAACAGCTTAGAAACAAAGTTGCAACCAGAAAAGGAAAAAGTCACAACTGTATGACTCTCAGCTAAATCATGGCAATTGTAAAGTTCTAAGAAGTAATAAATAAAGAAAAAAGTTTTTGAGACCTTAAAGTTAGAGCCCGTTTGGTTAGGAGTTCTTAGAACAGCATCCTAAATCTGTTTTCTAAAAGTTTTAAAAATAGCCTTTTGTTTTTGTTTTCAATTTCAATTCAAAACTGCATCTAGTACAAGACTTACTAGTCGTTCTTGAAATTTTTAAGAGATGCATACACCAGATAGAAGAAGAATGAAAGTTAGTGATCTTTAACTAACTTCAAACTTCAAGTGTTTGAACTCGAAACAAACAGGAAAGTCAGAAGAAAAACAAACAAACATGAGCATAGTTATAAGTTAAAGTAGAAGAGAGCTTTTTCCCATGACGTAAGTGCTAAATACATGAAAACTTAATGAAAATTGTTTGTAGAGAAACTGTTCTGATATTCTGTGATTCAACCATTAATCTTCCCCGTTATACGACTTTTATCCCTACATATATAGGACTTTTTCACATTGCCGCATTCGAATATTCATGCACAACCAGAACTAGCACTACAACAATATTCATATGGGCATTCAGACTCATAGTAGTATACTCAAATAATCACCTGGGGTGACTGTTTGCAGAGCTCATTTGTTGCTTTCATAGTTTTAGACATAGCTATTTCTAAACTGACTCAGAAAAAAGGATTCCAATTCTTTATACGAAATGGTTTACTTTCTTACCTTTACCAAATTGCTAATATACAACATTTCTCAGTACATCTATTGTATAGTTTGCACACAAGCCCAAGACATGATTTTCATTCAATTATATTCAAGTGGTTAGCACCATTTTAAAATTACATTATCAGTATCTCTCTACATTGATACCTTTAAAGTTTCTGCTCACCGGGTTCTGTCTATAACTCAACAGAGGCAAAAGTTGCAGTAGTACTAGAACTGTAAAGGAGGCTCCACAGTTCTTCCAGGAGCCTTAAGTTTGCTATCCCTGTTTCTGTTTTGATCAATAGTAAGACTCGTATAACTTGGTTGACAGACTCATCTAACTTAGTACAAATTCGGTAATTGGTGTAACTAGTAAACTAATCCTGACCCATATACATATTAGTTGTATACAACTAGCCTCTGGGGTTTTTATTTGTTTGCAAACACATTGAAAACAAACTCATTCAAACTCTCAAGCCACCTACTCCGAAACTAGATAACCTATATCTATATGTGCATATGAAATTTCATGGGGTAGCAAAGCACATCCTCACAAAAAAATCACCGGGACATACATTACAACAACAACAAAACATCCAAGTCAAAATCACCTAAATCACAACATACTTAAAAAAACATAAATCCAAACAACAACTTTACAGCATTCCCATTTCAAGTTAAAAATTAAAATTCTGGTATAAAAGAATATTTTCATTCTGAAAATACCCCTACCTACCAAACAAGCTCTGATACTTACCATTCGACTTGGATCGTTTCAACTCTCCAACTTAGCTTGTATGAGACAGAGCTTCCTCTCTTAGCTAGTCACTAAAACAAGCACAAAAATGAAACTGCACAAGGTTCAGACTTGAAAGTTTTAGAGAAATTACAAGTTTTTAAGAACTAAGCCCTAGAATGATTGCTAACGTGTGCAAGAGAACAACCACACTGAAAGAGGTATGCGCACATTGAATAGACAGATGAAACTCTAATTTATAGCGGCGAGAGCAGAGAGAAGAAATCTCGAGACCCTATGTGAAGTTTCAGCAGTGCTATTTTGACTTTTCTATATAAGCGTCCACTGGAGCACTAGAAGTTGGACCATGAGAAACTCAAGAGGGTACTACTCTATGTGGCAATAGGACAGGTGGAGAGACAGCAGGAAGAGTGAGAGGAGGAGGAGGAGAGGGTGATTTTGCGTATGGCCACGGCACGTGATGTGGGTCAGAATATTGTGAGGGGAGAGATGTTATTTGATGAACTAATTATGCAACGGGCGGACATTATAGTTGTAACTTTTTATTTATTTTTTTGAAACAAAAAAGAAAATTTATTGAAGAAAAGTTAATGAGTTACATGACTTAAGTCTTCCAATAATTGTATATTGATGCACCTGGGAGTAGAGCTAATTCATTCCCTATTAAGATTTTCAACTTTTGTTTTTTTCGACAATAAATCTGATACCTTATTCCTCTCACTTTGTATATAATAGCAAAATCAGGAGCTAAATTCACTAAAAACTAATCCAATATCTTCTACTAAATTATGAAGTCTTCAATCTAGATTGATATTTTCAGAATTGACAGTATCAACCATCATTTTTGCGTCAAATTCAAAGTGAACTCTCTTCATTCCTAGCCTCTTTGTCCAGCTTAATCCTTCCCATAATCATATGTACTCAGCTTGCTCAGCATTCCATGCTTCGGTCAAGTGAACACATTGTGCTCCTATATGTGCCCCTGCAAAATTACGATTTATTAGACCAATGCCTTCATTTTTTGTAACATCATGATAGGAACCATCAGAATTAATAGTAAAAACACCCATATGAGGGGGTAGGCAATGGATATTAATGTTATTTGATCTGGGAAATATTCTTTGAATTGAGGAACTGTTGTTGCCATGCTCTCTAATGATTTTCCGACATTGAAGGATGATCGTTTTTGCAGTAATATCCACTGTATGAAAAACCTTTTCACATCTTGCAGTCCATATGCACCAAGCAACTATAACTCTTTTGATTATCTCATGTTCAGAAGGTTGATGTAGATTTAGTTTCTCAAACCAGTTACAGACCCATCTCTTAAGCATTAATGTAGACTCTCCAGTAATCTCAACCCATACAACTTTTGAAAGAGGACATCCCATGATGATATGAGATTCATCCTTCAGAGATTAAGCACAGAAAGGACAAATGCCATCCAAGTCATGCATGATAGAGCATAACTTGTCTTTGGTTAGAAGAATTTCAGTTATAGTTTTTCATAGGAACTGACGTATCCTTGGTAGAGTTAGAAGTTTCCACAGAGCTCGAACACCTTTTGTCTATCTTGACTCACATCAGCATTCATGCTTGTCTCCTCAATCATCTTTTTATAACACAATTTTACAGTGAACTTACCACTTCTTTATAGAGTCCAAACTGACCTATCTTTGTTGTAGAGGTGAACTGAGAGTTTAAGGATAAGTTGAATTTTATTGGAATCAAAAAGATTTTGAAGAAGACCGACATTCCAGTTGGAGGAGTTAGGGATTAGAAGTTGTCAGACGTGACTAAATTGCAGATTATTTGTGGACCCATATTTCGGACATGGTGGACCAGGAAGATCTGGTAACCATATATGTTTCCATATAAGTATGGTTCTACCATTCCCCAAACACCAACATACATACTTTTGTATGAAGTTCAGTTCTGAGATGATACTTCTCCAAGACCAGGTAGAATTACCTTTAGCCTTTAAGTCAGAAGCATTTCCGGATGGGAAGTATTTTGCTTTAAGAGAACTAGCACAAAGTGAAGTAGAATCTGAACTTAGTTTCCAAGTTGATTTCGCCAGTAAAGCTCTGTTGAAAACCGGTAGGTTCCGGAAACCCAAACCACCCTCTTCTTTGGGTATACACAGCTAACCTCATCTAATTATTTGTTTACTTTTGTTAAAAAAATTGTTGTGATGAGTTCATATGATTTATGGTTGCATCCGGTAATTTGAAGCTCGTCATATGACGGATATGGATAGCATTAGTAATACTTCTAACTACAACTGACCTAGCCGCCTCAGACATGTTATTGCTTATCCACTTTGATAACTTGGCTTCCATCTTGTCTATCAGAAACGAGAAAGGTATTTATACCAACAAAAAAATAATCCAAGATATTTTTCTTCATTAATGTTAAGTTATCTGATTTGAAGGATACCTCTAATGTCTTGACAATCTTCAGGCTATATATTCTTGCTAAAATTAACAGCTGACTTGGAATTGGAGAAATTGATGATCTAACATGAGCAGGAGCGGAACTCATCAATCACTTCAAGAAGTTTATTAGTTTATAAAAGATTTGACTTACAGAAAACTAGACAGTCGTCGGCGAAGATACAATAATTGATTTTTAGGGCTGATCTAGAGATTTTTACACCTGTGAGCTGAGATGTTTCTTCACAGTGAACTAAATACCTTGAGAAAGATTCCATGGTTAAAATAAATATATAGGGAGAAAGAGGATCACCTCGATGAATCCTCCTAGTGGGTTTAAAAGCTTTAGTAGGTGATCCATTGAGCATCATCTCAATCTCAGTTGTAGTTATACATTGAAGAATGAGATTGCATAATTTATCACCAAAGCCAAATTTCTTAAGAATCTCAATAAGGAAGTTCCATTTCAACCTGCCAAAAGCTTTCGACATATCTATTTTTAAAGCCAAATGACCACTTATACCTTCTGTTCGTTTCATGGCATGCACAATCCCTTGAACCAAACAAACATTTTCAAAGATTATGCTACTTGGAACATAGGCTGCTTGAGTTGGAGAGATATTTTTGTTGATATGTTTTTCATCCGGAGAGCAATTATCTTGGAAATAATCGTGTACATTGTATTACATAAAGCAATATGACGAAAATCCTCTGGTTTGTGAGGAGTTTGAATCTTCGGGATTAAAGTGACTCTAGTTTTGTTAAGATCTTTGAGAAGAAACCCAGAGTGAAAGAAAGCCTTAATCATCTTGCATACATCATCCCTAACAATATGTCATTGAGATTGATAAAATCCTGGAGGGAAACCATTCGTCCCGGGCGAGGTCCAAGGATCCATAGTCATTAATGTAGAGAATTTCCTGATCAGTAGGAGTGGCAATCAGAACTTGGTTGTCTTCATTGGAGATACAACTAGGAATATGTTGAAGAAAATGAAAATTGTCATCTGGAGTTGAAGTAGTCATGATCTTTTGGAAATGGAAGATTAGAAAGGAATCAAAAGACTCTATATTTTGACATCATGATCCATTTGGGGCAAGTAAAGAGTCATTTATGTTGTGTGATTTCCATCTGTTGGCTCTAATATGGAAGTATTTAGAATTTTTATCCATATCATTATATAAGCGGTCTCTTGCCTTCTGTTTGTTAGAGCTAGCTTGTATATCATTGAGCATGGAAACCTCATAGTAAAGTTTTGACTTTGCATCAGTATTTCTTCCATCCACATCAGACACTTGGATATGCAAAATCTCTTCTTGAATTTCTATAATTTTATGTTGGATATTACCAAAAGTGTTTTTACTCCACTTGGATAAAAAATATCTTGTATTAGCAAGCTTTCTAGTAAGAATAAAAGCTTTATATCCAGAAAAAATTAGTAGACCAAGCATTCATAATTTCATTATCACACAATTCATTTTAAATCCAGTGTTTAAAGAATTTCCAGTTTCTACCACTAACCATATTTTTTTTGTAGATATCTAGGTGAATGGGCGAATGATTTGAGCCATAATGGGGAAGGTGAGATAGAATGGCTCTGGAAAATTTATTGACCACTCACTATTAATGAGATCTCTGTCTAATCTAGACTTAAACCTGCCAGTCATGTGACTGTTACTAGACCGGGTAAAGGGTTACCATTGAAACCTAAATCAAATAAATTTGATTTCCTTGAGAAATTAAGAACCTTTGTAGAGGTTTGCGAAGCCAAGGGATTGCTTCATTCAGCAACATTTATAGTTATGTTCAAATCTCCTATAAGTACCCATGGCAGGACGACAATTGACCTAAGTCCCTAACATAAGACCATTGATTAGCTTGGTTCGTTCTATAGGGAGTGTCATAGACACATGAGAGGAACCACTCGCCCTTAGCAAGATCATTTTTGACTATACTGTGAATAATTTTCTCTGATTTATCAACTATGTATAATGTAAACCCATCTTTCCAGAGAAGAATAAGACCACCCTCTAAGCTAACTGAGGGAACAAAACAATTATTAGGCATACCAAGGAAGTTAGTAAGCCTTAAAATTTTGTTGTCATTTATTTTGGTTTCTGATAAGAAAATGATATCTGGAGCATATAGCGAGTTTATGTAGCCCAGATGATCTCTAATATTCTTGCTTAAAAAACCTTAACAATTCCAACTTAGAATTTTCATTATGAGAGACAAGATCAGGACACACCAAAAACAGTTTAAAAATGGGATATAGAGAAACAAATAAGAGTAAACATAAAAGATAAGAAAGAAAAGAAATGGCAGACACTACTATTTTTAAGTGCGAAATTTTGAAGAGTTCGAAATAAAAAATAAACAATTGATGATACCTTAGTAACATCAACATCTTGATCGAATTGAGAGATTTCCCTTGTAATTATTACTTCTTCCACATCGCCTTCCATATCCATGTCTTGGCAGTGACCATCAGTATTGACTGGAGTTATATTTCCATTGTCCTTATTGATTACTCTGTGCTTGAAGGGAATATTACCAATAACAGGAGAGATATCATGAGTTGGGGATTCTGAATAATTTATCGCTCTCTTGTCATTTCAAGCCTCATTTTGGTCAGTGATATATGTATGTGTAATTTGCTCCTTATTTTCTTTAGTGTAGTCTTCAAACTCCTCAATATTATTTTCTTTGTTCAGTAACTTACTGTAATACTCTTCAAATTCATCTTTCGTCATTTCTTGCACCATTAGTTCATGCCCAACTTCATTACAAGTTTCAGGATTGTGATCGACAGTATAACAATAGTTGCAGAGACTATGAGGTTGCTTTTGCTAATGATATATGACCCATGTAACTCCACCAGCCATTGTATTCCACCAATCACCTCTAATTAAAGGTTTTTTAAGATTCACTTCCACTTTTGTCGTTACCATGTTACCATATCTAGACATACAGTTAGTAGGACTCGTGGAAATTTTCTTACCCAGAGTAGCTATTGCCTCATCTATAATAGGATTGGATTGATATGTCGGGAGTAGATTTTTGAACTTAAGAGTCCATTATTGATGAGTAAAAACCCAATCATTAGTGGCAATAGTTGTTGTATACTTCTTAAGAGACATTAGACATTTTTTAATGTTCCAAGGACCACTTTTGATTATGTTTTCTACTTCTTTTTCAGTACTTAACTTGATCAGGAAAATATTTCTTACAACTGCTTTAATCTCTTTAAGCAGGGAGTTATTTTAGGGTGAAAACAAATGTAGGGTGAGGTTATAATTTTAAGTAAGTTCAAGAGACCAAAATCAAACAGGACGAGCCTAAACCAAGAAATGGTCGTTCACGTCCTTCTTCAATCACAAAGGTGGAGAAGATTGGGTAGGTCTTAGGGGAGGGAAGCAAAAAAGGTTGAGAAATATCAGTGTGATAGGTAGTGTGTGAAGGAGAAAGGATTATCTCTGAGATGAGTCGTTAATTCTGTATGTTTTCCTTGTTGTCTTTTCCTTCTTATTTCGAATAGATGAGAACCATCTATTTATAGTTCAAAGGAGACACACTGATTTCTCGTAAGTGGTGGAAGTTAGGGAAAGGTGGAGAAGTGATGATTGTGGAGATTGTAGTGGGGTCGTGTACGGAAATTAGGGAGGACCTATCTGACCACCACTCCTCATCCTCTCAACTTCTTTGTAAGCGTCCCACTACTTGTTACCTTCTTGTTTTTGGATGTGTTGTCATAACGTACGATTGTCGTAGATCGCCAGACCAATACCCCAATAAGAATACCCCCATGAGTTGTATTTCATATCTCATAGAATGATAGTGGAGTCGTGAACCACTACTGTTTTAACTAGGTCAGGTCAAGTCTAATGACTTGCTAAGTCAGTGAGGCAAGTCGTAAATTACTGGATTGGTAATTAGACTAATCAATACTGAGTCTGGTAAGTTTAACGATGTACTTGTTTTGGAGTAACATGGCACATTTAATGGATAAATTTTAGCTCAGAAGTGACTTAGAATAAGTCTGAGAGGCATTTGAGGCCAAATTTTGTAGAGGGCTTCTTAAGCAAGAAGACCTATTAGAAAACCATATAAGACTTGGTGTTATACCAATATTGAGAAGAAGGGCGTATTTCTGAGGGACGTAGCTCGCAAAGCTAGTAATAGCGACTTAGCATAAATAGTAATGTGCTAGGTATTTTAATACAAAAGGATAATGTGCTAACCTCTTAAGAGTAAGGCCAACATGCATAGATTCTAGCAAATATCAATTATGCTAGGGTTAGAAAGCTAGTGTCAAGGAGGTACGAAGTTAGCACTTCAACTAGGTAGTATAGTTAACATTAGAGTGTTAGCGCCAATGCACTTATGGACAAGAACGCGCTAAGCCATAGTTGATAAGCATGGACGCGCTAGGGATAAGATAGGGATGTGTTGGAGCTAGTGGCACGCCAGAGCTAGGGACGCGCTATCATGGGACGCATCAGGCTAGGAAGCATATCAGGTGGTAGAGACGTGCTAGGCCTATGGCGCGTCAAATGGTGACGTTATAGCCTGTGGCGCGTCAGGTAGTGACGCTAGGGACGCATCGGCCAAAAGAGGGACGCGCTAGTCTTAGAGACCTTCCATCTATAGAGACGTGCTAGGCTAGGGACTTTCTAGACATGGAGACACGATAGGCTTAGGGACCTTCCAAGTTAAGGTTGTATCAGGCTAGAGGCATATTGACAGTGGCGATGTAGCCATAGGAAGCGCTCTCGAGGATGTGCTATCTAAAGTGATTGGCCTAGGGGAGTTAGGGTTAGCGTGTTTAGCACTAAGGTTAAGGTGCTAAGGTAGTGACACACTAGCTAAGGCCTCATCGGGCCAATATGTGCTAACTAAGGCCATGTTATGCTAGTTGGCGTTTCTCAAGCGCTGAGGTTAGCGCTTTTGTGTTAGGGTTAGCGTTATAGTGGCGAACTAGCGTCAATGTGGTGCTAAACCAAATAGATGGTGCTAACTTGATGCTGATAGGAGAAAAGGTTAGGGTTATCCTAGCTCAGAGGCTCAATGCGTCTTTTATTGCATTACTTCTTGATTGTGGCGCGTCCGAGAGGAGTAACGCATAATTCATGGATTATCTTTAATCAAAGTGCTAAGGTAGCATATTTGAGCTCAAAAGAGCAATTTGAGAAGAGTTCATTGCGAACGAAGTGTTAAACTAGAGTGTATTTTGGGGTTTCAGCATTAGTTTTTCCCGTATTTGCTAGATGTTACTGGAACATCGATGCACATTCGAGGCAAGTTCAAGGAATTTAATCGTGGAATTTATGCGACTTGAGACTAGTTCGATATGGCATAAATATTATGAGAATTGAGGAGGCTGCAAGGCCAATTTAGAATGTTTAAAAAGAATTTGTACATTTAATTCGCTTACGGAATATAAGTAAAGATACAATATTTCATATTTTGTTATAGAGTTAAGCATATGCGCATAAATACGCACATATCCTTTTATATTCCCGTTGCTTAGCAGGGGGAAATTTTACATTTCTAGCCTTTTTCAAAAATTCACCATCTACATTAATTCCCCTGCTTAGTGAGGAACAATTATGTTGCACAGTAAACACTAGGTGATGACAATATGCTTTTAATAATTATATGTGTATAATTTAATTTTTAAGAGTAAAAGAAGATATACTTAGCTTCTTGGATATTGAGATATGCACCCCTTAGCGTAGAGTTTGGATGAGGATAGTAGGTGCCATTGTTCCTGCCAGGAGTACTATATTTCCACGGGCTAGAGAGACCAAAAATTACCGTGGATAAGAGGGGGTTAATTGGTGCCACTTTTTTTTCTTCTAGGTTTCCCGATTGAACAAGGACTCTTCAAGTTGGTGCCTATATATATGCCTCTTCCCTTTTTCTTTTCTTTTTCCTTTTTAATGTCGCTCCCTCTTTTTCTTTTTTTTCTTTTGCTAGTAGCCGGCGTGACAAGAATTGGTCCTCATCCCCGTGATAGGTTTCAAGAATATAATTCTGAAGAGCTTGTCGTACCTCCTAGTTTTATTGGCAACTTTATCCCCAAATTTGATAAATATATTGTTCATCAGAGTGTTGTTCCTGAGGCCGTCCCAAGACTTTGTTTGCAGAGAGGAGATTATCTATCTTCTTCTGTTGAGTTCAAGACACATCAAAATTCCATGAAAAAATGGGTGAGCTGGTGTAAAACAATGTTGAATGACTCTTTAGTGGTTAAGGTTTTGAGAGATACTCAAATATTTTATGCTGTGAGAATGTCTGATCATCTGCAGGTTTTCAAAGATATTGAAGGTCTTTTCACTTTTGCTTCACATTGATGTGAGCCAACTCATACCGATATATGCGCCTGGGGTGAACTAATAATTACTCTGGAAGATGTAGTTAGTTTGTTGCATCTCCCGATTTCTGGGTCTTTTCCTGTCGAAAATTCTGCTGAAGTCAAGCGAATGATCACGACTTGGGAGAGAAATATATAAGAAATCCAAAAGGGTAGGGGTAGAAATGGTGCATATTATATAAAGTGAATCGATCATTGGTAAGATGGTAAAACCAATACGGATGATCCCACTCTCAGTGACCCCTTGACCATTGCAGCGTTTCTGGCACTCTGGTTGTCTCGAGATGTATTTGAAGACTTCCCCATTGGCAATTTGAAGATCTTGATTGTTCCTCTGGCGGTAGCACTTGCTGGTGGAGAATGTCTCCCTCTCGGTAAATTGTTCATTGGTTCTTGGTATTCTCATTTGGATCCATTGGCTTGTGACATGAAATAACGGATTCATGAATATTGATTCTTGCATTCATACCACGTTTTTCCAAGCATGGTTATGGGAGCACTTCCAAAAAAATACGCCTTGGTCAAAGCCTCTGAACTTGCAGGGAGCCATTGAATATGCAAGGGATTCTGAGCACGGGCATATACTTTCATCAACTACTTTTGCTGGAGAGGTTGAGGGGGTTCTCTGAGGTCCAAAGAGGAAAGCTAATGCCTTTTCTCCTGGGCAGAATGCATTTATGAATAGATCCACTCCAGGTCATATCCTTGCTCTCTATTCAGAAGGTTATTGAGTGCAAGCATACAACATCGATCATGTGGCTCGTCAGATGAGTTTTGACCAAGAAGTGCCTTGTAGTCACAATGTAGCTCCGTCCATTAGAGAATTAAAGATGAATTTGGATGTATGTCTTGCTGAGGGAATAAGTATTCCTTTCTTCATCCGAGGTAAGAAGCCTCGGATATCATCCATGTATGCGAGCTTCTGGAATGATGAGAGAAATCACTTCAAAGAATTTCTCTCGGGATCCCCGGTGGTGAGTAGCGCCCCCTCTAATAAAGACAAAGCTTGGGGTCCCAATTTGCAGAGTTCGTCTAAGGCCAAGCGAAAGCTAATTATTGATTCTTCTCAGGAGGTAACGGTCTTTTCTTTGACTTCTTGATTCTAAAAACATGACTATTATGATTCTTATCTTTTATGATAGGTCCGCACTATTCGCTCTCGAGTGGATGTTGTTTCTTTTGCTGCTAATAGTTCCCGACTTGTAAGGCAAAGACCAAGGATGACTTTTCCTGGAAGCAAGACCGGTCCTCGCAAGAATGTAAGTACTCCATCTGTCATCCTCGATACTGTGAATTTTCAAATCATAATATATTTTCTCATCTTGGTGTAGCATGTAAGAAGTGTTTGTATTGACTCTGGTGACACTCCTGAGGCTTCGGGAGATACCATAAGCATGGAAGAATGGCATGAGTCTGGGAAGGAGGAGCTTAAAGAAATATATCGTACAAAAAAATCTGTGAAGAGCCTGAATCTGATATTATTCATGATGAAGTAAGCAATGAAGGTGAAATGGTGCTGGACTCTTCCGCTAACTTGGATCTTCCTCATGTAAGTTTTAATTTCCTTAGAATAGTAATAAGCGATGTAAACTCTTTAAATTTTCCATATAAGTATGACTATGCTTGAATTTTGCAAAACATTCATTAATTTACGTCGTCAGAAAATTTCAGAAATATAGTGCTTGGGAAAAACGCCATAGAGTTCATATGACCTCCGTTTAGGATGATTGACCCCTTTATATTTATTAAAAAACAATTTACTATAACATCCAAGGAAGAAATCCAGGTTTTGAACTTTTCTGCGGCATCAAAACGACCAAACAGTAGAACTCAGGAAGTATCCAGGAAAATCCTGACAGTTTTCAGATTCGACTCCGCTAGCCGTTTTTACCAGACATCTTAGATAACTTGTCCGATTGATGCACCTTTTTAAAAACTTGTAGTAGACACCAATACAAAACTTTTGAAATAATAACCATGTCCAGATTCATCACCAATTGTTGTCGGATTCAGAGTTTCCGAGAGGCAGTTAAATTTGCTTCTGAGGCATTTTTTGTAAAACGCCTTGTGATTGTTCTAACCCATATAATCCCTTAAATAATGTTTTGTAATGAATGTATATGATTTTTATGATTATTTATGATAATTTTTATGGTTCTTGCTCAAGAATTTTGTGCTTGATATATTCTGACTCAACTTGCATGTATCCTCTCTATTTTTAGGGGGATACTGATTGAAATCAAAGAGCTGAGCCTGCTAGTGAAAGAATAAGAATTACCATTGATACCGATGTAGATAATGCCCTCTACCATACTGAAAATTATGAGAGGACTTATGCTTGCATGCTGGTGATACAAGCATAATTTATACATTTTTATCTTCTAATTAATATTTACTAGTACTTAATTTTGTGTTAATATTATTATTTTTATGTTTTATTAGGTGGCTCGCATAAATTCCGAGGTTATAAGTTAAATACGGCTAAAATCCATTGACATCCCTTGTACATTCAGGTAGCTTGTGAAGTTGGATGGAATGAGACGTGAGAGACAGTGGACAGGCAAATGAAGAATATGAAGAGTAGGTGCTGTTGAGGTTAGGTGTTGGATAGATCGAAGTGATTGAAGAGTGGCATGTGTGTTGGCTGACGGTGATGAAAAGTTGGGGCTAGACACGTGATGGCTAGGTGATTAGAAGGGTACATGTGATTGCTTTTGGCCTTTGATTGATGGACAAAAAGATGACTTGAATTGGCTGTGTAAAGAAAGGTAGTAGAGTTTGGAAGTCTGTGGACAAGGGAAGGCGTAAATTAGGGATCAAGTGTTGAAAGTAGACTTGATGGCTAGGCTAGTACGGTTTTGGAGTCTGACGGTGATGAAAAGTTGGGGCTAGACACGTGAAGGCTGTATGGTTGGAGGCTAGAGTAGGTGGGTGAAAAGCATGTGGTGTTGTTTCTTCTTGTGGTACGTGAAGAAGTTGAGGGTGTAGGCTAGGTTTTATGACGTTTTTGGAATGACTCTTTGGTGGAGTTGTTGGGTAGAGTTTTCCTTCACGTGAAGAAAGAAGAGAGAGATGATGTTGACTTGAAGAGAGTGGTAGAAGGCTAATGATGCTGGTACGGCTAGAGTAGGCGTACTTTATTGATGGTTGATGTTGTCTAAAAGGTGGGTCCGGTTATTGATGGGAAAAAGTAAGAGAAAAGTAAGGGACAAAGTCAGCACGTGATTGGTGAGTGAATAGGTTTTGGAAACCTAGTATAAAAAGAAAGGAAACTACGTCAGTTGAAGGGGGGCACTGACAGACGAATTTGGGAGGCGCGTACAGGACTTTCTCCTGGATAGATTTTTGGGAGCAGAGTTTGCTGTATACGGACGGAAGTGGAAGAAGAACGGAGAAGATTATTTGCCGGGTGACGACGGTGACTGTTTAATTCCTCTATACTCTTCTATCTAATTATTATTATGGGTTTTAAGAAACCCATCTCCATGTTCTAATTAATTTGTAGCTAGGGTTTAATGTCGAAACCACTTACAGTTTTAGATCAATTAAATAAAGTATTTGATATAGACCATTATGATTTGAATATATTAATTTCCATGATTTTGATTTATTAAATTTCATTAAACAATTGTGATGTCGTTTGATGGTACATGCTTGGCCTAGGTTTTTGATGTTCCATGCTTCTGGTATATAGTTGTTGTTTTGAAAATTTATTTGTTGCAAATATATTTGTCTACTTATTTGATATTTCATGCTTGGGTTAAATCCTTTGATGGGGTATGCTTAGAATAGTCAGGTATTATTTGTGGACCTAAAATTAGTTTCGTACAATTTTCTCACTAACGCAATTTTATGGTGTATGCTTGAGACTAGGGCTTTTTGATGCACCATGTTTAGGGCGTCCCAGTGATATTTGCGACTCTAAATATTCATGAGTTATATTTCACTTTAGTAATTAAATAGAAATAGTGGTGGATACTGAAAACCCTGGTTACCAACTCTCTCTACTCGGTCACATTTTATTAGTTTAGTTAGTTTATTATTTTATTTATCAATCTAAAAATCACAAAAATATTCCTCTTGGTTAGTTTATTAGAGATATTAATTGCAGTATTTCCCCGCTCTCTGTGGGTTCGACCCGTACTTGCCGTTGTCTACTAGTTAGACGTCGTGCGATTGCGGTTATTTATATTGGGTAATCCCAAATCATATCAATTTTGGCGCCGCTGCCGGGGAGCGGTTGTGGAATATTGTAATTAGTATTTTTGATTTTCTAATCGTAGTTTAGGTTTTATTTTTATTTTGTATATATTTTTATTTTATTTTTAGGATTTTAGTTCTTTTTGACTAGTTTGGTGTTTTAGAATTTTATTTCAGGTACATTTTGGGTTGCTCCTGGTCGTCTAGCTCAACAAAATTCGTCTGCTGCAAAATATTCACGGGTTTCTGGCTTTGTGAATAATATATTGAACGATTTTGACAGGTTGGACGCTCATTACCCTAAATTGTAAATGTTGATACGAGGTACTAGTACTGCTTTTTAAAGTGGGAAAATACTTAGTTGAGTTCTTTGAACTCTTCCGTTCCAATTATAAGGGTAGGAGCAATTATTTATTTTTATTTTATTTTATTTTGTATATATGGAGTCTGTTTGCATAATTGATTCTAGCACAAACAATATTAGTGATCCGTTAGAGGCTTGCTTGGCCCATTTTGGAGCCTACTACGATGAGGATATGCATTTAGAAGAAGTTAATGCGTTGTTAGATTCTGTACCCGTTTTGGATTATGGAAAATGGCAACGTAAACCTGGTAATTATGTATGTGTTAATTCCGATGAAACTTTAGTTAAGTTTAACGACTTAGAATTTGTTTCTAAACCCCTAGACTTCCAAAAGTTACCTAATTTAGGGTTAGAATTATGTGCTTCAAAAGTTTTGTTGGATCACTTTGCATCCAAATACGCAGAGGACTTGCCTATTCCTGACACTGTGCATGAACCAATCAGTGCTTCCCCAATATTATCCCCATATTATGTTCTTTACGCACTTCCCGGTGTAGTAAAAACAAGGTTTGGGGGTAATTCATTCTTTTTGATAGTTCCAGTGTCACAATAATATAATTGTGAAACTATCATTTGCAAATATTGTATTTTGGGTTGATCCCCAAATTTTCAGGTTATTAGTGTACGGGGATTTTATCTGTATATATCCAGTAGGTAGATTTTCATTTTCTTGTTTTTATTTTAGGATTTTTGTTTATTTTTATTTTTGGTGTTCTTTGTTATTACTATCGTTTGATGTGTGTGACAGAGAATACTATTTTTCTTGCGTCAATCAGGTGAGACGTTCCAATTCCTTCTCTTTAATTTACATTTGTTTCTCTTATTTATATTTATTGCATACCATTCTAGGTTGCACAGTTTGAAACACTAAGGACAATGTTAAATTTAGGTTTGGGGGTAGAGTTTCAGAAATTTGATGCCAATAAAAAAAATCCGAAATTTAGAAACATGTGAATGATTCAGGATGACACTAACCATTCTAGGTAGATGGAAACATAGCTCTTATCTATAGGAATTGGTGTGCCCAACTAAATGGTCTATTCATATCTGAATGCACTCAGGTGTTAGAAATAACATGATAATCATTGAACAAGCATATCTCGTAATCATCATAATCATATCACTCTCTGTTTTTATTTTTGCAATTTTATGTTTCTCTAAGTGATTTGGTGGGGCCCAGGATCAAATTGTTATCGCCGCCAGGATGAAATAGATTGTTGAGTTCAAGCTCATTTTTAATTCTTATTCAAAAAAAAAAAAAAAAAAAAAATTGAATGAAAAATTGACACTTTGATAACAATATGTGTGTTTTCCCTGTCTCTGTCGCCTCAGCAAGCGTGGAATGCAGGATCCATGGGAACTATCATGTAATATGCTGAAAAGGAACATGCGCTTAGATTCAAAAGATCTAATCATGTAGTCACAAAAAAAAAAAAAAAAAAAA
>JAJJMC010006585.1:6378651-6410296 GCA_023531435.1 Papaver californicum
AAAAAAAAAAAAAAAAAAAAGAAAAAAAAATGTATATAAATAATAATCATAAAAATAGGATTCATCCTGGCACTGACCTTCAGACAGATATGGGAAACACCGTTCACCTTAGTCAACATATGCATCATTCATTACTTCTATTTTCATCTTCTAATCTATCCCTGTGTTTGAATTTGATTGATTTCGAGCAATGTGAATTATATCCAATTGTGGATGTTTAATGATTATTTGAGTAGAGTTGCATTTTTATATGAATTTTAGTACGCTGAGTACAAATTCGTGTACAACAATTGGATCCATACAGGTAGTAATTCTTATAGTCGAAGAAATTTAGTATGCCAAGTAAATAGCTTGTTTAGTGTCTATCCTAAATCGTTCACAGGTAGCTAAAATTTGGAGTACAGGTTTGTGGGTAAACCTCTTGTAAACCCTCACGAGACTATAACTCGTCCGCTAAGGCCACTTAGTGGTTTAAAGGCTTATTACATATGCTAAATGTAGTCGCGATTCCTGCGAAAGTGAGTTAGGATTTTATTTTGTTTTTTTAGATTAGTTTTGCTCGAGGACTAGCAAAATATAGGTTTGGGGGTATTTGATACGGGCATAATTTATACATTTTTATCTTCTAATTAATATTTAATAGTACTTAATTTTGTGTTAATATTATTATTTTTATGTTTTATTAGGTGGCTCGCATAAATTCCGAGGTTATAAGTTAAATACGGCTAAAATCCATTGACATCCCTTGTACATTCAGGTAGCTTGTGAAGTTGGATGGAATGAGACGTGAGAGACAGTGAACAGGCAAATGAAGAATATGAAGAGTAGGTGATGTTGAGGTTAGGTGTTGGCTAGATCGAAGTGATTGAAGAGTGGCATGTGGGTTGGCTGACGGTGATGAAAAGTTTGGGCCAGACACGTGATGGCTAGGTGATTAGAAGGGGACATGTGATTGCTTTTGGCCTTTGATTGATGGACAGAAAAATGACTTGAATTGGCTGTGTAGAAAGGTAATAGAGTTTGGAAGTCTTGGACAAGGGAAGGCGTAAATTAGGGATCAAGTGTTGAAAGTAGACTTGATGGCTAGGCTAGTACGGGTTTGGAGTCTGACGGTGATGAAAAGTTGGGGATAGACACGTGAAGGCTGTATGGTTGGAGGCTAGAATAGGTGGGTGAAAAGCATGTGGTGTTGTTTCTTCTTGTGGTACGTGAAGAAGTTGAGGGTGTAGGCTAGGTTTTATGACGTTTTTGGACTGACTCTTTGGTGGAGTTGTTGGGTAGAGTTTTCCTTCACGTGAAGAAAGAAGAGAGAGATGATGTTGACTTGAAGAGAGTGGTAGAAGGCTAATGATGCTGGTAAGGCTAGAGTAGGCGTACTTTATTGATGGTTGATATTGGCTAAAAGGTGGGTCCGGTTATTGATGGGAAAAAGTAAGAGAAAAGTAAGGGACAAAGTCAGCACGTGATTGGTGAGAAAATAGGTTTTGGAAACCTAGTATAAAAAGAAAGGAAGCTGCATCAGTTGAAGGGGGGCACTGACAGACGAATTTGGGAGGCGCGTACAGGACTTTCTCCTGGATAGATTTTTGGGAGCAGAGTTTGCTGTATACGGACGGAAGTGGAAGAAGAACGGAGAAGATTATTTGCCGGGTGACGACGGTGACTGTTTAATTCCTCTATACTCTTCTATCTAATTATTATTATGGGTTTTAAGAAACCCATCTCCATGTTCTAATTAATTTGTAGCTAGGGTTTAATGTCGAAACCACTTACAGTTTTAGATCAATTAAATAAAATATTTGATATAGACCATTATGATTTGAATATATTAATTTCCATGATTTTGATTTATTAAATTTTATTAAATAATTGTGATGTCGTTTGATGGTACATGCTTGGCCTAGGTTTTTGATGTTCCATGCTTCTGGTATACAGTTGTTGTTTTGAAAATTTATTTGTTGCAAATATATTTGTCTACTTATTTGATATTTCATGCTTGGGTTAAATCCTTTGATGGGGTATGCTTAGAATAGTCAGGTATTATTTGTGTAAAATTAGTTTCGTACAATTTTCTCGCTAACGCAATTTTACGGTGTATGCTTGAGACTAGGGCTTTTTGATGCACCATGTTTAGGGCGTCCCAGTGATATTTGCGACTCTAAATATTCATGAGTTATATTTCACTTCAGTAATTAAATAGAAATAGTGGTGGATACTGAAAACCCTGGTTACCGACTCTCTCTACTCGGTCACATTTTATTAGTTTAGTTAGTTTATTATTTTATTTATCAATCTAAAAATCATAAAAATATTCCTCTTGGTTAGTTTATTAGAGAAATTAATTGCAGTATTTCCCCGCTCTCTATGGGTTCGACCCGTACTTGCCGTTGTCTACTATTTTGACGCCGTGCGATTGCGGTTATTTATATTGGGTAATCCCAAATCATATCAGCTGGTTGAGGGTAGTTCTTCCATTGAGTGTCCTGGCGCAGGTATCAGTGTTGACTTTGGCTCCAACAGGACTCTTCTTGAGTATGTGCGTGTTGGGGGATTTGTTGTCCTATCCACCTATGCAGAGATATATGCAAAGATATAGGAGAAGTTCTGCCACTTCTCTGCAGATAATTCCAGGAACTGCAGGGCTTTAGAATGAGACATGTCCAATTTATTTCCATTATACATGAGATGATCACACTTCCTCGGAATGAAGTTTCTGATGCATTTTTCGAGGAGTGGGAGGAAGTTGTGAATAACGCCGAGAGATATGGTCTGAATGTTATGTGGGTCCGTCATCGTATGGGAGCTAAGCGAGAACATTTGCTGAAGTAGGAGAACTTGCTAATATGGAGGCAGTGACTAAGGCTAGAGAAGAGGTTAGAAGGCTTTCCCAGGATTTGGAGCTTACGATGGAGACTCTTGGAAGGATGGAAAAGGAGTATTTTGTAGGGACTGAGCCAGCTTTCAAGGATTTTCTATATTTATAACTTTATGAAGTACATTTATGGTTTTCTTTTGGGATTTTGAGTAGCTAGGTTTTTGACAAGTTATTTGTAAATATAGATAGACTCCTTTATTATTTTTTGGAATGGATAAAGATATTTGAATTGATTGATAAACTTAAAAACTTAACTATGAATGCAGAAATATTGCAATCATTTTGGAGGAAATATAAATATTGCATGAAAATAGGGAAATATTTGAAGTAAAATAATGAAGCACTCAGGCTTTGTAAGCTTTGAGCCACTTGCCATGAATCATTACTCATTCTGTCTCATCACTGTTTGTGAGTTTGTAATGACCACCTAGCAGAGTCTTAGTAATTATGTAAGGTTCTTCTTCAATAGTTAGAGGAATTGATGCAAGAAGTTGTGCCTTCTTAGTAATTTTTAGGACCATGTCTCCAATCCAAAAAGGTCCATACTTTAGTATCTCGTCTGAAAAGCATTTTTTCTTGGACAACCAAGGATTGTTGGTGACCTTTCTCATCATCAGGAGAAACCTGATTCTCCATCGAATCATAAATCTTCTTATTCTTGGCGAAAGCAATTTTCAACCTTTTGACAAAGTATCGAAATGAATCAGCTTCCCATTTACATCTTCTAGCCCTAACATAGTTGTCTTCTGAGCGGAGTCCTCAAATTTTGACAGGACAGGGGTCACTGATTGCAAAGGAGTTTGAGGATCGGGACTTACTTGACCGAGTTTTAGAGTCTGAATTGAATCTCCAGGCTTTATGGGAAGTCCCAAACTATATTCTTCATCGTTTGTGTTGACCATGTTCTTCAAGGGAGGCTTGCCTTGAATGTGAGTATCCTCTGCAAAGAGTAAGCGCTTTCCAGCTCCGACATGATTCAGGGCAGTAAAGACATCTTCACGTTGTCCTTTCGAGAGATAGAGAATCTTGCACATACTCTTCACCAGAGATTGAATCGTCTGATTAGTTGACTTCTCGGAGAAAGTGAAGTTTCTAACGGTAAGGGGATTCTTGTGGAATCCTTCAGCTTCTAACTGCAATTCTCCTGATTCCATCTTTTCTTTAAAGATACACTTCAGATTGATACACTCACGGGTTGGGTGATTGATATATCAGTGATAATGACAGTATTTTGGATCTACCATCTGCTGAGATGTAGGAAATCTTCGTATGAATGGTAACTGGACGGTACCATTCCCTATCCAGGCTTCGAGCAGTTCGAGCACTTCTTTCATTGGGACTGGGAAATCTGGGAACATTACATTTGGCTTAACATCTTGCTCGTGTTGCGGCTGCAACTGCTGTTGTGGAGCTTTGGATGTGTTATGAGATGGAGTCAGTCTCCGAGTTGGCGTTGGTGTCGAGGTCGTATTAGAAGGAGAATATTTTGTTTGTGACTCTGGTTGAGATGAAGTTTTTCTCTTGGAACCCTCGTTACTGACAACGCCAATGATGGTTGAATATTATACTGTTTGTTGACTATTCGACGACTTCCACGTATGTCTCCACAGTTTTCCTCTCTCATTGACATGGTTCTTTCCAGGAGGGCGGGTGCAGTTGTGGAAGATCGCTTTGCGGCTTCGTGTAAGTCAGAGAAAGTCTGAAAACCTAAATTTTCTAAAAGAGCCCAATAGACAGGGATCATATCGTTGATGCAGATCTCTACTAGTTGATGTTATATCACATTCGGATCGTGACTATCCAGTGATTGAATTATGAATCTCTCCATGTATTCATTGGGGTGCTCATTATTTCTCTAAATTATTCTTCCCAAGTATGCTAGGATGATTTTCTCAGAGACGAAAAAAGTATTTCTTGTAGAAAGCATTGACCATATCTTCTCAATCAGAGATGATGTTGGGACCAATGTTATTATACCACGTGTAGGCCCTTCCAGTGAGGGATTATGAAAATACTTTGAGACATAGAACATGATTATATTCATGTACCCCGAGTGATTCGAGAAATCGAGAGACATGTTCACGAACATTTCCAGTTTTATCGTACAAGACGTTTAACCTCCCGACAGGGGAATCCTCTGAATTTCATGTGGGTAAGGAGGTTGGTGTTGATGGACCAAGGACGAGTCTTCCTTTCCATGATTTCGTAGGAGTCTCTTTAGGTCTTCACGGGTGATAAAATTGGATTGCTGGTACTTCTATGGTGGACGATCAGGAATGATATGGACTTCTTTGTCTTTTCGTGCTCCAGACGTTTCAGCACCAGTGGTCGCTGCAAAGTTGGTCCTGGTCTGCTCCGTCAGGTGATGACGTTTTTTTGGGGAGAGTTGTTCCGTCAAAGTATTGAGGCAAGCAAGTATCTCCTTCTGAGTGGTGGCCATGTCAACCTGTGTTCTGGCGAGAACCTCCTAACTCTCCATCAGATCAACTATGCTGGGTGGGATTTGGGTTTCTCGGTGCCTTCAACAGTTTTGTCACCTAGAGGAGGTGTAGCAGTAACATTGGTACGAGGAGGCTCAATAGTGACAGGTGTCTCATATTAGTGTTATCCGAAATATAGCCGGACTCCATTTTTCCGTTCAGATTCGATTTTCCCAAGCAATTTTCTCCGGCTAAAATTCTTTGTTGACGTGTGTTATGTTATCCTTTGAGTGTTTAAACAATTTGAGATAGAAAGAACACGTCAAAACTCCATAAAATTCGGTTACAAAATCATGCAGAAGCTTTCTCACGTAGCTTTCCTCTTCCCGCCATTTTCGGAATTTCAAATTCAAAGGGAGGTGCCCCAAATCCAAATTGTGGGTTCCTTAATCACTTTGCTGGGTGCCTTTAACAACTTTTTGAGCCGATTTTTCCACAAATATTTATTTCTCGAAAAATACATACAATGACATAAAAAGCTATAATAAGTACAAAAACGAACACTATCAGAATAGATAATCGAGTGTAATTTAGACACAAAAATGTGTCTATCAAATACCCCCAAACTTACTATTTGCTAGTCCTCGAGCAAATCTAATCTAAAAAATAAAATCCTAACTCACTTTCGCAGGAATCACGACTACATTTAGCATATGTAATAAGCCTTTAAACCCCTAGGTGTCCCTAGTGGACGAGTTTTGTCTCGTGAGGGTTTACAAGAGGTATACCCACAAAACCTGTACTCCAAATTTTAGCTACTCGTGAACGATTAAAGATAGACACTAAACAAGATATTTAGTTGGCTTACTCAATTCTTCGGCTATGGGAATCATTACCCTATATGAGTCCAATTGCTGTACACGAGTGTTTACTCAAGCATACTAAAATTCATATATAAGACAACAGAGCTCTACTCAGATAATCGTTCAACCACAAGACTCAGAATCTATCAAAGTTCAATCACATGAAAAGATTTAGAAGATGGACAAGGAAAATGTGAAGGTTGCACGTGTTGACTAAGGTGAACGGTTTTTCCCATATCTGTCTGAAGGTCAGTGCCAGGATGAATCCTAATGGTTTGAGATACATGGTCTTAATCATAATACTAATATCGACTTAACTGGTATATACAAGGGTCCCAGCGATTGATTTATAAAACGATAAATATATTGACAACATGATTGGATCAAATTGAATCCAAGCGCATGATTCTTATCAGCATCTTACGTGATAGTTCCCATGGATCCTGCGTTCCACGCTTGCTTAGGCGACGGAGACAGGGAGAACACACACATATTGCTATCAAAGTGTCAATATTGTTTTTTTTTCTTTTTTCGAATAAAGCAAGAATCGGGCTTGATCTCAAACACTCTATTTCATCCTAGCGGCGATAACAATTTGATACTGGGCCCCACCAAATCACTTAGAGAAACACAAAATTACAAAAATAAAAACAGAAAGTGATATGGTCGAGATAGACTCTGAGGTGTGGTGACAACTATCATGTTATTTCTAACACCTGAACTTTGTCCTTTTATGAATAGAGCATTTAACTGGGCACACCAATTCCTATAGAAAACGAGCTAAGTTTCTATCTACCTAGAATGGTTAGTGTCACCCTGAAGTGTTCACAAGCTTCTAAATTCTAGAGCTTTATTATTTAACAAAAAAGTTTCTCCCTTACCCCCAAACTTAAATCAAACAGTGTCCTCAATGTTTCTAAAGATGAATGATTAAAAATATGAACAAGGAGAAACTTTTACCACTTCACGAAAAGGAGTTAAGGAAAGATATTACCGTGTTTCATGAGCATGGGTTACCTCCCAAGAAGTGCTAAGTTTAAAGTCTTCATCCAGACTAAGGAAGAATTAGTCACCTCATAAAATCATATAGCAATAGTCGGAACAACTGTGGGTCATCTGAATCAAATAATGCTATCACAAATAGAAAACTACAACATGCCAAGAAAATGAACAAACCGAGCACACCCTTATCTAGTTTTCTGTTTAAGACAACTACTTCTAGCTGTGGTTCAGGTTCAGGGTCTATAAAAGGGTCTAGATAAAACATTTTCATGGGTTGGATTTCCTCATAGGCATGATCAACAGTATCAGGTTGCAAAGTCTGGAAAAACTCAACTAAGAACTTAGAAGCACATAATAATAACCTGAATAATTGTGGATCCTTAAAGTCAATCAGATTTGACCCACACAGTTGACTACTATGAAGGTGGTCATTCTTAAGCAAATGTGTCGATTCCCTAAAGTAATTAGGTTTAGTCTTAAAACTTAATAAGTGACACATATATGGAAGGAAATATTTTGGTGGGAAAACAAAGTCAATCTGGGTATTATCGCCTAGGTAAACCACATCGACCAGAGGATGGGTTTCTAACAACTGAACTTCTTTATGGACATGATTAGGTTCAGGAAACAGTTCTTGAAGATAATCTCTTAATATGGTAGAGGCACAAACATCAAGTCCCAAGTGAGGGACTTCTAAAAGAGTCAAAGGTAAAGCACAGGGAGAATGATAATCACCCCCAAACTTAGAATTTTGGGTGTCTCTAGATAGACTAGTCACAATTTCCTTAATTTCTAGATCATCAGATTCTCGAAAATTATCAATTGCTTCTTCTAAGTTATAATCAAGTGGTGCATCCTCACTCATATTTAAAATCTCTACGGGTCTATCTTGGTTATCTACAACTATTGTTTCTAAATCGTTGGACTCTAAAACAGTATTCTCAGGATAAACCCATTCCTCTAAACCATTATCGGTTTCAAAACAAGAGAGTTCTACATCGTCTAAAACAGTGGTATCTCTGGTCAAATCCTCTTCCTTTTGAATAGGTGAATGATCATTAAAATTATTTGGATTTGAACAAGAAATAACACTATCATCATGAAGCACAATTGGAGTGACAGTTTCCTGATCACTCTACCTGTATATTTCAAGTTCTTCATCAACACTATCCTCATCATCATAATAACATGAAGATGTTTGAACCTCGTCTAAATAAGTAGTGTTACCAATTCTATCCTCGTCCTCTTGACTATGTGAATAATTATCAAGGGTAGGACTATATTGGCAATTAAGATCATTTTGAGCAATATTATTATTTGCACACATTTCATTCACACTTAATACAAACCTTTTTGTACTCTCAGTCAACTCCCTGAGGGATTCTTTTAGAAAATCAAATGGATCATAAGGGGTACTGGTTTGCAACTGCTCATGTGATTCTTCTAGAGGCATACTAGGTTCATGGGGAGTACTAGATTGCATCTGCTTTAGGGCATCCCTCCAAGATAACGAACTCAAATCATCATGGGGAGTACTAGATTGCATTTGTTTTAGAGCATCCCTCCAACACAAAGAACTAGAAATTTGCTCACTTTCATGTTCATAAGACGGGTGTATGTACGAATAGTAATTGGGATCACCTTGGTATGAGTAATAGCCTCCAAAAGGTTGGTGGTGATCCCGATTACTATCCGCACAATGTTGATAGTATGGATGATGTGTATTTTGAAATTCAGTCGAATATTCATTGTATTGGTCCTCATAATACCAGTTCGACATTTTCTAAAAGATTCCTAAAAAAAAATCTAAGAAAATAAATGCCGACATGAAGGGGTTTCTAAACATTCACAAACAAGGCCGACTCAACCAAATCAAACCTATTGAATCTAGCAAACAAAAAGCATGATGGCTCCACTTAGATTGTTTCTAGACCAGCTTCTATTCTTTCAAAATGCAACTGGTTACAATTTTAGCAAACCTCTTAGAACGATCCGACTTAGATTAAGTCGAAGAGAAACAGGATAAGCTCTAAGGAGCTTTGATAACCATGTCTCTTTGGCACTTTTCCCTGGGTTACAAGGCGGCTCTAATCAACTTAAAATAATCTTCCTGAACTTCGAGTTAGGATAATAAAGTAACTAGTACAGTCCTTTTGAACGATTTTCCAATAAGCTCGATACCCTATAGGTCTCTTTCTAGTCAAAATTTTAAGGTTTTAGGTTCGTGTTTGGTAACGTGTTCCTAAAGCGGGCAAGAAGGAAACGGTGATGAAATTCGAGTCCTTATCTTGTATGGCCAGTTCTTGCCCTTTACTATAAAAGTAAGTCCGTTTTCAATTCCTCAACATATATGCATACGAAGGAATACAGTAAACCCACTTGCAGGGGATTCGTGGGTTGATCAAATCTTACCTCCCGTACCAGACGGGGGATGATTCGGTTGTAGTCGACTCGGGCCACCGACTCCTGTGTCAGTGTGCGAACCCAAGGGGCCGAGACAATATCGTAATTGTCGTCCTTCCCTGTAGGAGTTTATATTCAAATAATACCCTTCCGTAGGGTTTAAAAATAATAAAATTTCCAAAGTCCCAAAAATAATGTCCAAAAAATGTCCCAAAAAAAATAAAAGAAAAATTACAGAAATAATAAAAATCCTAATACACTTTTCTAAAAGAACATAAATAAAATCTAAATAAAATAAAATCTAATTAAGAAAAATCTTCGTCTTCTTTTTCGTTCTTTAAGCTTTAACTTTTAACTCCAAGTCTTTAACTTTAATTCCAAGTCTTTGACCCACTTTCTTTTCGATCCAAAATCCAACCTGTAGCAAAAAGAGAAATACCAAAAGAAACGTAAAATATAACAAAGTAAAATAATAAAAATAAAAATAAAACCTAAAAAAAAATCTAAAACTAATCTAAAACTCTAAACCTAAAAACAAGTCCCCGGCAGCGGCGCCAAAAATTGATGTGATTTTTATATAGTGATAAAAGGGTTCGATCTAAATTTAATAAAAGAAAATAAAACAGATTAAAGTTAAGATGATTTAAAAATAATGAGAAGAAGCAGGACCAAGGATTCCACTTTTAACCAATAACTTAAGTGATAAAATCATGCAATTCTTTTTTCGATTTAATCCAAATATGCCAAAGATAGGTTTTTAGAAGAATAATTGTAAATCCTAAGCATGAGACATCAAGAGTAGTCAACTAAGCATGACTCATCAAAAGAGAACACAACTATTTAAGAATAACCATTTTTTCAATTTTAATCAAGCAATTAATAATAAAAGAATTGTAAATAAATAAATAAAATAGAGCTACCACTTAACTATTGGAGAAAAAGCTTCCTTCGTCGTCCCGGTAATGGTGATTAGCTCATTGTAGAGAAAACACACTCAAAATAATCTTTCATTGCTCAAAAAGTGTTTACAAAGGATAAAAGGAAGTAACACAGCTAATTTGATGCGCTTTTAAGCGTTACAGTGAAGTGGTTCAGCGTGTTACAGCAGCAGAACAAGGTACAGGAAAGAAGGACAGATAATATGTGTAGCAGATGAACAACTGTTGAAGCAGTTGAAGCAGCGACAGAATGAACGGCAGTTCGCTGATGCTGTTTGTTCTTCAGCTGTTCTTCTTCTTCGGCAGCAGCAGAATTTTCCTGTTTCTCTGAATTTTTTTACGGCAGCTCTCCTTCCTGATTTCCTCCCTTATCTTCGGTATATATAGGGTATGCAAACCCTAGAGAGTCTTCTAAAGTGATTAAAACTCCTAAAACCACTCCAACTCAATCTCTAATTAGTGTTATCCGAAATATAGCTGGACTCCATTTTTCCGTTCAGATTCGATTTTTCCAAGCAATTTTCTCGGGCTAAAACTCTTTGTTCACGTGTGTTATGTTATCCTTTGAGTGTTTAAACAATTTGAGATAGAAAGAACTCGTCAAAACTCCATAAATTCGGTTACAAAATCATGCAGAAGCTTTCTCACGTAGCTTTCCTCTTCCCGCCATTTTTGGAATTTCAAATTCAAAGGGAGGTACCCCAAATCCAAATTATGGGTGTCATAATCACTTTGCTGGATGCCTTTAACAACTTTTTGAGCCTATTTTTCCACAAATATTTATTTCTCGAAAATACCTACAAAGACATAAAAAGCTATAATAAGTACAAAAACAAACACTATCAGAATAGATAATCGAGTGTAATTTAGACACAAAAATGTGTCTATCAACAGGGGTGTTTTCAAGATCTCCACCACCAATACTAACTAAACTGACTATAAGAGTTCTAACTGCTCCAGACCTAAGATTCACCATCTTGAATAACTGAAAAATTGGCTTTTGTAATTTAGAGGTTGATCTCCCGTTGTGTTCGCCGATTGTTTTATAGTGAAAAAAAATGTACGGTAAAGTCGTTCTTTCAAGTAGGTTCGAGAGATCAAAACCGAACAGGACGAGCATAAATAAAGAAATGGTCGTTCATGTCTTACTTCAATCACAAAGGTGGAGAAGATTGGGTAGGTCTTAGGGGAGGGAAGAAAAGAAGGTTGAGAAATATCAGTGTTATAGGTAGTGTGTGAAAGGATTATCTCCTGACTTGTTTTCTTGTCCTTCTTGTTTCGAATAGATGAGAACCATCAATTTATTGTTCAAACGAGACACACTGATTTATCTTAAGTGGTGGAAGTTAAGGAGAGGTGGACAAGTGATGATTGTGGAGATTGTAGTGGGGACGTTTCCGGAAAGTAGGGAGGACCTGTTTGACCACTCTTCCTCATCCTCTGAACTGCTTTATAATAGTCCCACTACTTATTACCTTCTTGTTCGTGGATGTGTTGTTATAATGCACGACTGCCGTAGACCGCCAGACCATTACCCCAATAAGAATCCCTCATGTGTTGTAATCGATATCTCGCAGAATGATAGTGGAATCGTGAACCACTACTGTTTTGATTAGGTCAAGTCAAGTCTAATGACTTGCTAAATCAATAAGGCAAGTCGCGCAACTCACTAGATTGGTAATTATACTGATCAGTGTCAAGTCTGGTAAGTTTAGTGATTATATACTTGTTTTGGAGTAACATTTAATGGCTAAGTATTATCTCAGGAGTGACTTAACATAAGTCTGAGAGGCATTTGAGGCCAAATACTGTAGAGGGCTTCTTAAGAAATAAAACATATTAATATACCATATAAGATTTGGTGTTAGACCAATATTGAGAAGAAGGGCTTATTTCTGAGAGACGTAGCTAGCAAAGCTAGTACTAGCTACTCAACACAAATAGTAATGCGCTATCTCTTTTAATACAAAAGGCTAATGTTCTAACATCTCAGGAGTAAGGCCAACATGCATAACTTCTAGCAAATATAGTTTACGCTAGGGTTAGAAAGCTAGTATCAAGGAGGTTCGAAGTCAGCACTTCCACTAGGTAGTATAGTTAGCATTAGAGTGTTAGCGCCAATGCACTTATGGCAAGGACGCGCTAGGGATAAGATAAGAATGTGCTAGAGCTAGGGGCGCTCCATAGCTAGGGACGCACTAGCGTGGAACGCATCAGGCTAAGAAGCACATCAGGTGGTAGAGACATGCTAGGCTTATGGCGCGTCAAGTGGTGACGCTATAGTCTGTGGCACATCAGGTAGTGACGTTAGGGACGCATCGGCCAAGGGATGGACGAGTTAGGCTTAGAGACCTTCCAGCCATAGAAACGCGCTAGGCTAGGGACCTGCCAGCCATGGAGACGCGCTAGGCTTAGGTACCTGCCAAGTTGAGGCTGTATTAGGCTAGAGGCGCATTAGCAGTGGCGTTGTAGCCATGGGAGGCGCTCTCGAGGACGCGCTAGCTAAAGTGATTGGCCAAGGGGAGTTAGGGTTAGCGTGTTTAGCTCTAAAATTTAGGCGCTAATGTAGTGACGCGCTAGCTAAGGCCTCATCAGGTCAATATGTGCTAGCTAAGTCCATGTTTGGCTAGTTGGCGCTCTCAAACGCTGGGGTTAGCGCTAGGGTTATCGCTATGGTGGCAAACTAGTGTCAATATGGTGCTAAGCCAAATAGCTGGTGTTAACTTGGCGCTGATAGGAGAAAAAGTTAGGGTTAGCCTAGCTCAGAGGCTCAATGCGTTTTTTATTGCATTACTTCTTTATTGTGGCGTGTCCGAGAAGAGTGGCGCATAATTCGTGGCTTATCTTTAAGCAAAGTGCTAAAGTAGGTTATTTAAGCTCAGAAGAGCAACTTGAGAATAGTTCATTGTGAATGAAGCGTTAAACTAGAGTGTATTTCGGGGTTTAAGCATTAATTGTTCCCGTATTTTCTAGATGTTACTGGAACATCGATGCGCATTCGAGGCAAGTTCAAGGAATTCAGCCGTGGAATTTACGCGACTTGAGACTAGTTCGATATGGCATAAATATTGTGGGTATTGAGGAGGCTGCAAGGCCAGTTTAGAATGTTTAAAGAGAATTTGTACCCTTAATTCGCTTGCGGAATGTTATTAGAGATACAATATTCCATATTTTTTTATAGAGTTGAGCATAAGTGTATAAATACACACATATCCTTTTATATTCCTTTTTCTTAGCAGAGGGCAATTTTATAATTCTAGCCCTTGTCAAAAACTCACCATCTACAAGAGTGTAGGAGGACATCCAATGTTTGTCTTCTTCATTTGATTAATGATAAGATCTGTTTGATTCGAGGAATTGGTAGCCATTATAGTAATTCACAGAGTAATACCAAGGTGAAAATATGAGTGGAATTAGCTTCTATGGTCAAATGAGGTAAAAATTGAATAGTCCCTCCAAAAAAGGTGGATAAGTAAATTAGGGAAGAAAATATTTTGTTTCCTTTAATGTAGAGGAGGAGGTTTATGGTTTTAAAAACCGATATAGTTTTTTTTGGTAATTACTGAAAATATGCAGGGGATTAAGGATTAGGATTGAGAATCCTAAAATCAAGGCTGACAGGATAAAATAATTCACGATTTTAAATATTTTTTTGAATTTTTGGCGAGCCAAGTTCTGGATCATTTGAGTAAGCACAGTTTCAAAAACTTTAATGTGAGCATTACCATGTAAATATAACTTCATTATACTATGGAAAGCCATCTTGGAAGAGATGGTTGGAAAATTTGCATGTAGTGACAAAACTGTCATGTGGGAAGTGATAAGTATAGTCACAAAGTTCCAAAACTAGATGATCTCCATTTTAATGTATCAAGAGGTTCTGCAAAGAAGATTAGCAATCCATGATAGAACATAAAGAATATAAGCTTCAGTGAATTAAGAGTAAACTAAAATTTGAAAAGATAAAACAAAACTTAAATCAGTTGTACTGTAAAAAACTGAATAAAAGAATAGATAAAAGACATGAATGAAAAAAGAAAAAAAGAAAAAAAAAGAATAAATAAAAGACGAAAAACTAGAACTTAAAGTAAACTGGCGTTGTCATGAGCTGCTGATAGATTTGTAAATAGTGGTAAATAAGTTCGTTCACTCAGACTTGTGAAGAAGTGTTTTAGACCTAATTCTAATTTAAACTAGCAAATAAGTAAAAGATGATACCAATATTAAGAATTACTGAGACTCAGGATTCCACCATTAATCATATTCAAGTGATTCACACATTAATTCTGAACAATTATGGATTATATTATTGACTCTGATTCTTTGTCTAAAGTAGATTTCTAAAATATTAATTGTAAATCATAAGCATGGTGCATCAAAAGCTCTAAGTCTAAGTATACACCATCAAACAAAATCACAATTAATTAAGAAAATCATTAATCGATTAAAATCAATGCAAATAGTCATAAAATTAATTATAGTTACCACTTAATCATAAAATATGACTTCCTCCATTGTCCTAGATATGGGATTTAGCTCATCATAGAAAACACTCTCTCAAAAGATAAATACATAGCTCAAAAAATATTTAAAATGAAGAAATAAAAATGCCAAAAAAAATTGCTACGGCTTAACTCTGTTGCAAACAGAGTTGGTGATGGTAGTTATTTTCTGTCGCTAAAAAGAGAAAGAAAAGGCCACTGTCAAATAAAAGATAGTTCTGAGTTGTAGTAAAGAATAAAGAAATGATAACATTCTTCTGCGACTATTCTTTGATGTAGTTTTCTTCTTCTTCTTCTTCTCTCTGCAACTGTCTGAACTTTTCTAACTCTTTAGTTTTTCGATTCTAAGCTCCCCTAATGTTTTCCTCCACTCTTATATTTATAATTTTATACCATAACCAAAAAATGTCGAATTAACTCCTCACAGATCCTCAATATCTTTTCAGTCAATCAAAACATTCTCGATGATATTTTTTCTTCTTCTTCGAACCTCATTAAAAACTCTCAGACTGATTCTGTGTTGATTCTGTTGTTTATTGTTGTTGTTTTGTTTCCTTATCAACACGAGAGTAATATGTTGTTGCCTTACTCGAGCTCCACCTCATTAATCCTGAGAACAGATAATGACCGAGAAATATTTTCCTTCTTTTTTTCATGATATTTTTGGTTTGTTTTCAAGTTCCTTAACTTATATAGACTCTTATCTATTAAGGAAAGAAGATATCTTATCTTAACTCTTTAAATATTCTCTTAAAAATCGTTAAACCAATTCACACAGACAAAGAGGATAATTTCCTGCCTTAAAGCATATTTAAAAATCAAAGAAAAAGGGGTGCCCCTATCTAAAGAAATGGTGCCCTTAGCAACATGGGTGCCTTAGTAATTTGGGGCACCTTTAGTAATTTATTCGGGTGCCTTTAACACTTTTCGAACCAATTTTTCCAAAAACATCTATAACACATAAAAAACCATAATAAATATAAAAATGAGCACTAACAAAATAGAGAACTGAGATCAAATCAGACAAAAAAATGTGTTTATCATCTGCCTGAACTGAAAAGCTTTCTGGTTTAAGAATTTGCTAAAACTTGATCTTAAACCCCATAGGTGAAAGAGCATAGTCGTCTTCAATCTCGAAACTTCTCTTACCTGATAGTACTCATCTTTCTCCATCTCTTTTAATGTTCCTTTCAATGTAAAAGAGTACATCCTAAACCGTACCTTACATTCGAGTGATGTTTTCAATATCAATATTTAGCTAAAACTTTAGGTATAATTTCATTTAGCCCACGTATTATATGATTACTTGATGCACAGGAACCAACCAGAACTGAGGAACCAAGCCAGATACGAGGAAATTGAACCGGAACCGAGATCAACGAATCAGATAATAACATTAAAATTCAGAATCATTAGATCATTCTATTATTATTCCCAACCGAACAATACAGAAAAAACCCGACTAACTTACCAATACTTTGAAAAAAAGATGGTTGTTTTATTGTTTTGGAATCCAAATTATTTCTCTAAATTAGAGAATAATATTGAGAGTTTCTTCAATTTTTATCTAACTCTTAAATCCCTGAAATGAAACAGGCTAATTGAATGAAGTGTGATTATAGATGCACATATGAATGGCCTGCAAAGTGAAAACCTAAACACAGTTCCCCATGTCTTATTAAGTGAATGAAGCGTGATTATAAGTAATTAAATGTGGATTGTAGAACGTTTGGCATCATGTTTAGATGTTTAATGGACCAACTCAACCTCCTAACTATCTAATCAACTAATGTACTCACTGATTGTATATCAACTGCGTACAAGAATTTGACTCTTTTCAACTGATTTTTTGTTGGTCATTTTTCTAATTTTGTCTCCAATTACTAAGGGGAAAATTGTAAATGACATAAATCAGTATAATGCAAAATGTGTGTTAACCCAAATTTTATTGCTTAAAAAATTCGGTTTGGGACGGGTTAAATCGGTCCATAACCGAATTTGTATTTATAATAATGCCATAGATACAAAACAGAAATTGGATATGAACCGAACCGAACAGACTGGTACCAATTTAGAACCGTACCAAACAAGGTAAGTACATGTACTGGTTCCAAGTGTAAAAAACGATCATATGGAGATTCGGCCCTCGGTTTAGCAAAAAAACGAGTCGAACCGTACCGTGTACAACCTAGGTTTTCTTTATTTATCACCTTCATTTATCAATTTTCCATCACCTTAATTCCCATTGTTAATGCTGCTAATGTTGATGGAATGAATGTTGAAACTTTGATGAAAAGCTCCAATCGTGTTCTTCCTATTTTTTTATTGATTTTAACTACCTTGTTTTCTGGATACTTTGCAATCATTATCTTTATAATTTCATCACAAATAATTTAACTAAAATCTATTGGAGTCTTGCAACAATGAACAACAAAGTTATATGTATCACGAAATATATAAAATACTTAATTGAAACAATTCTAGCACATACAACTTGATGAGGGAAGAAACAAGATGTCCTTAACACATTAGTTCATGGGTACACTTAAGAATAAGTGATGGTATACTCCAGCAACGAAGATGTGTCAAGGATAAGACTGTCTAATATAACTTGTAACAACACAACACAAGCTACCACTCTCTGAACTTAGTAACATATACTGGAAGCAAATAAATAAGCAAATCACAAAACAAAGCGAGAAGGGGAAAAAGAAGACAGATAGTAGATACTTATGGGATGAGTTGAAAAAAGAATTTTGATTGGTATTTATAGGATAAAGGAAAACTAGGTTTCTTACAAATTTATAAAAGAAATTTCACCGGATAGCGGAAAGAGAATCATCCTATAAATAAAGCAGTGAGAGAAAATATTCATTTCCTTAAGAAATACTAAAAAAAAAAATTTGGTTGACACCCACACACGTGCACAAATACAAGACAAGGCAAGTCTACCACACATGCACAAGCCCAAGCCAAGGCATGTATAGTTTTCCCGCTTGTACTCGCTCATTCCCCTACCCTAGTACACCCTATGTGGTAATCTAGTTATAAAGAGGACATCCATCTTTAGTCTAAGCAATATGGGGCTAAATATTACTTTTCATTCACTCGTATGAAAATGAACAAGTATCTTTAGTGACCCTTAGGTCCTAACATCAACTCCAAACAAGATCAAATAACTTATTTTCTCCAACAAAATCTTCTTGTAGCTTATTAGATTCATATTACGATTTCATACTTTCATGATTTTTTACCTTCATTACTATTTTTTTAATCCTCTTAGTTGTTTCTTTGGAATTTTATTGTCTTCTCTAAAAAAAATTGAAAGATGAAGTTAGTATCTTGCAATGCACAAGGGATAAGTTCTACCATAACTGTGAATCACCTCAAACATACATTAAAATAACATAATCCATATTTAATCTTTTTTGTTGAAACTAAATCACATATTAAACCTATGGAGAAATTTACTAGGCAACTAAAATTCGCAGATGTTTTTTATATCCCTAGAGTTGGTATATATGGTGGAATATTGATTTCATGGCATGACAATATTAAAGTTAATTGTGTTTCGTTTCATAATAATTTGGTTCTCAGATATGATATATTATACAACTTCAACAATTATTGGAATCTCTTTTGGATGTACAGGCATTCTCTGACCTTGAAAAACGTAAACAATGGGAAATTATTAATTCAGTTGGTCTTAACAACAACAATCCATGGATTATTGGCTTATGGATGGAGACTTAAATTTATTATTACACGTATTAAAAAAAAGAACTCTTTGTTTGTACCCTCTATAAAACAGAAAAAACGTCTGCTAATCAAGCCCGCCTAGCCCAAAAGAAGGTTCCAGAATGTTTCAGATGTCTTGCTGCCCAAGTTACTTGCATATGAAGTTTATCTCAGAATTAGGGTTTAACATAAGTTGTATAAATACATGGGATCTAGACCCTAAAAAGATGCGCTTTCGGAGGTTAGCTAACTAGATAAGAATTATTGTATCAAATACATTAATATAATATCTCTCTCTAAGGGGATTCATCCGTGGATATAGGCATAACTTGCCGAACCACGTTAAACTTTTGTCTTCTTTATTTATCCTTATTCATTTTCTAACCCTATTTTACATCATCATCATCAAATCAATCGTGTTTTGTGCCTGAAAGTAATTTTTGGTACAAACATTGGCGCCGACTAAGGGGATTCGTGTAAAACAATTGTGTTTTTCCAGTGAAACCAGTGCAGCAGAAATCAACACGAATTTTCCATGTAAAAATCAGGATAAAAAAGGAATTTTTTTTAGGGTTCATACGAAAGGGTCGCCAAAAAATAACAGTAAACGTTGCCAAAACAATAGTAGAACCGTTGCGAAAAAAGTTGCAAGAAGAGTGGCAAAATTCAGAAAAACATAACAGAAATAAATGTTGCATAAGCGTAACAGAAAACATCTCGTGTCCAGCCTCACGTACAACTGCTAATCCAGACAATCCAGTCCGTCCAATCAGATCCAACCGTCCGTCCACCATCGATCCAGTGGTCCCTCACGCACTGGATAATGATCGCATATGTCAGTGCCATGTGCACGTCACGTCAGCAAATCTGCCTAGTCATCAGAGCACATCAGCAACGACTCAACCACCACGCCAACAGTGATTCATAGCCATGTCATCACAAGTGTCTGCCACAACAATTGCGACTCGTCTTCCACGTCATCACCAAACATTTGTCTAGTTACTGCCACATCATCACCGTTCATCTACCACGTTAGTGTTCGTGTCCTATCATCGCCACGTCAGTGTCCAGTCATCCAAGACCGATCCAACTCTCTGATTCGACTCACTATTTTGTTTCTTCGATATCTTCTTCGTCTCAAGTCCGAATTGAGTGATTTTCGGTTCGTTATAACCATATTTCATTCCCTACATCATGAAGATAAAAAATTTTATGTTTGGAAAACTTCTATATGTAATTTGGAGCAGCAACATGATCGAGTTCAAAGTTCGTGTATAGCAAAGTTCGTGAAAATTGTTGCGAGGATGATCGAGTTCAAAGTTCGTTGGAGTTGTTGGTTCTTCGACAACCTAATCCATTGTAGATATTTCAGATGAGGATTGCTTCAACCCTTCAAAGTATAGCCTTGCATCACATCGCAAGCACCTAAAGTCTCACCTTGTACCTGAGCACTTAGGTCTTGTTTTATCACAAGCATAAATATCGCCTTGCACACGAATATAAAACCTTGCAAGAAAGCAAGCACAAGTATCGTCTCAAACGCGAGCCCAACACGTACTCAACACAAGCAACATGCCAGCCTACCCCAACACTGAGCGTGATAACCTTGTTAGGGTGCGAGCAAAAATCCTTGCCACAGTCGCAAGCAAACTATATTCCAATCAAGTCTCGACTAGCTCCGGAGCATCACAAGTCCAATACTTGGCCCAAAGTCTCGCCTAGCATATGAGAATTTTTTTTACAGGTTACGACACTTGGGGGCATCTTTATAATATTTCTGCAAACAATAGGGGGAGCTACGATTTACTACAAGAAGAATAAGCCACGCTTGGGGGCGAGTTACGTCATTGGCAGTCGATGTAAAAGGAAAAAAAAAACTTTTTAACCCCCAACAAGTAGGAGGTTAAGAGGAGGCAATGTTTGTACCTTCTATAAATATACATAAAGCCTGCTAGTCAAGCCCGCCTAGCCCAAAAGAAGGTTCCAGAATGTTCTAAATGTCTTGCTGCCCAAGTTACTTGCATATGAAGTTTATATCAGAATTAGGGTTTAACATAAGCTGTATAAATACATGGGATCTAGAGCCTAAAAAGATACGTTTTCGGAGGTTAGCTAACCTAGAGAAGAATTATTGTATCAAATACATTAATATAATATCTCTCCCTACGAGGATTCATCCGTGGATGTAGGCATAACTTGTCGAACCACGTTAAACTTTTGTCTTCTTTATTTATCATTTATTCGTTTTCTAACCCTATTTTACATCTTCATCATCAAATCAATCGTGTTTTGTGCCTAAAAGTAATTTTTGGTACAAACATTATTTTAACTCCAGTGCCACTAAAATAATTTATGATTTTATTCAAAACTTAGGTTTGATTGATCTTAATTACTAAGGAATTTCATGCACTTGGTCAAACAATCGGGAATGACATAAAAATATAAAAGAAAAAATTTATAGGGTTTTGGTTGCAGCTGATCGGTGTAATCTTTACTCAAATACTATTATGAAACACTTGGTAAGAGTTGTATTTGATCACACACCAATTTTTTCAATAACAAACCCCATTAAACATAGATTGTATAAACCTTTTAAACTCATGGTTGGAGTACAATAGTTTTCAGAATGTAGTTATAAATAATTGAACTGCACATACAAATGGTTCCAATGCTTTTAAATTCAATAATAAACTTAAATCATCTATGGAATGTGAAGAAAATAAATCATTTCCGGACGTAGCACTTCATCATGGAGGAAGCATGATAGGTGCATAATTCACACATATAAAGTAGTTTTTCCTGAACCTTATTTGCTATATTTGAGTGAATTACTAGGTATTTTGTTACTTTTGTAGTTTTGTTAGTTTTTCAGGTTACAGTTCAGAAACCCGCAGAATGGAGCTTAAGAGCTAGAATCACCGAGGAGCCAGTGAAACTCTGCTTAAAATAGGCCTTTCACATACCACGGTGTAGGGAATTGAATTACAAAGCCAATGGTGAAAGAATAAAGTCATTATGATCAAAATTGAGGAAGATATGGGCAAAGCCCCAAAGTGGCTTATTTGGCCTACGCTGCCAGCGGCCAGGCGCAAGTGCGGCTGAAGCATGATGCGGTAATGTGCTAAGTCATGATTTGAAGGGCTAGAATGGTTTGATGGGATAGTGGATAGCCTTGGTGGGTTATTAGCTATGTTTTAGACATCATATGGGTTTAGGAAAGGATTTGGAGCTGATATACCTTGTTGGAGTGAAATATGGATACTTAGCACATTTCCTAGTTCTACTAGGATTGGCTAAGTGGCTAACTCGAATTCCACATGAAGAAATTAGGCCTTTCTCGTGGGAAGCCTATTGGAGGGGTAGATATAACATATATTGAAGGCTCAAGGGACAATTGGAGGTCAGGTTCACTTAACAAGGCAGGCTCACCAAGTTAGCCACAAGTTGGCAGCCGAACAAGTTTCTGGGCTAAGAGTTTTCACGGCTGTAGGAAGCTCTTTTGGGAGAGTTTGTTGCTGGATAGGATTAGCTAATATTTACTATAAAAGATACACGAAGTATCCAGGAGAGGATATCATATCCACGGTGAAACACAGCAGCAACAAGAGGAAGAAGACAGCAAGGGAAAAGGGGCGCTGGCCACTTTTCATACAGGCGATTCTGCTCAATCGTTCATCGCAATTTTTTCGGGTTTGATTTAATTTATCTCTTGATTGTTTTCCATGGGTTTTGAGAAACCCATGATGAGCTAAACCCTTCTATATTGGTTAGGGATGTAATCTAATGTTTGAAGACATGTTTATCAATTGAATGGCGCATATTCCATGATTTCATGCTGTTTTTAATATCGTTCATGTTCTACTGCGTATAAATACATATGATTGATTGCTGATTTATTTGAGTTCGAAATTAGATAAATAAGCATTGACATCTATTGCTAGACTGGAGTTCCGAGAGTCGGTGTTGTCGAGGGACTCCGGACACAAGTAGCATAGCATATTTGTTAACAATACTTAAAATTGCCATGCACATATGTGTAGAAGCTTGACCTAGGCTAAATCCTGTGGAGGTACTCACTTGGGTTGTTTAGATTAACCTCAACTCACAAAGACCATAGCTATCATTGGGTTAAACTCGAGTGGAGGTACTCACTCAGGTTATCCAGTGCAAAGGGTGGAGGTACTCATTCTTTGATGATATTAGGAGTTTTGCCGAAGTAGACGAGATAACAGGCTACTTTAGGGTTCTTGGTATTACTAATGCATGATTGATTGGGTATGCTTTGATTGATAACATGTTGGATGACTGAAGATGAAACCTCTAACCAATGATTTCTCTCTTATTTCATAACCTTAATCACTTGCGTTTTTACTTATTTGCTTTAGTTTAATTTAGCTTAAAACACGATTAAAACCCCCTTTGCTACTTACTTACGTGACTGAAAATACACATATATTGTTGCTTCCTTGTGGGAACGAACTTGTTCTTACTCCTATACTTCATTATATTTTTAGAGAATAAGAACTCGATTATTTTGGTTGATTTCGACACGACCAAAGCACGTGAACAAAAAACCATCTCCTGACGCGACACTTCGTCGTGGAGGAAGCACGTGAAGAAAATAAATTATCTCCGGACACGGCTGATATGTATCTAAAAAATCTTAATTAATATTTATTGTTTACACTTTCTTTACTATTTATCTTATAAATTATATGTATTATGCTTGTTTTCTATTTTGTATGCATTTGGAGCCATTTGAGCAAAATAAGGAGAAATATGAGTAAAAGGGCAAAATTGTAATTTCTCGGGAAACGCTAACTATACTCATGTCCAAGTGAGGATGTTTAAATCCATCTTCTTATCTTTAACCTAAAATCTAGGTCGAATTGTTTCATTCAATCAAACGGTGTTGCTCATGTCATGGTAATAAATATGGCTAGAAAAGTCGTGAAGGGAATTTGAAATCAGGAAATGGAAACAAGAAATTGGTTCTGCTGGTAGTGATTTGAGCTCAGGAATTTTGCGGTTGAGTTGAGATTGAAATAAGACAAAGAGGAGATGAAATTAGAGGAGATGGTGACACGGGAGGAAGAGATGTGAAGCAAGAATAACAGAAAGAATATATGGGTTTGCTGTTGTGGCTGTGATGGGTTCGCAGATGGGTTAAGTCGAAGAATGAGGTAGAAAAGAAGAGACTGAGAGATGGATCTGTTATGAGTTGAGAAATGGGTTATCAATTAAATATTGAGAAGATTTGATGGGTTTGCAGTCAGATGGTGATAGTGGTTGTTATGGCTCAGGTTGATTGAAGATACAAAGAAGAAATTAAAGTTGTTGAATCTGTTGATTGTGGTGAGTTTATGGCCGGAGATACAAAGCAGCGAGAAGAATATGGAAGAGATGGGTTAATATCGCTGTTATCGATAATAGGTTTGTGGTTGAAGAAGATAGAAGGTGGATTCAAAATGATGGTTGTAGAACTGAATTACAGATTGAGTTGGGTATGAATGGGTTTGCTTTGAATGAACGTATGAAATTACAGGGAAGAAGATATAAATGGCCAGAAATGGGCCAGAAATCAACCAGAAATAAGCAAGACTCTGTCGGATTTTCAGTCAGACGAGTTAACTAACTGAGTCTGATCCAACTTAGTTGAGTAAGACCATTCAGCCGAACAGCTGACTCGGTTGCTAACTCACATTTCTCTAATTTGACCGTGACTCCGATGACTGTTAGAAAACCGTTAAAACAGAGGCCGTTAGTTGACTCAGGAGGTCGGTGACTGGCCGATGGCATTGTTCCGATGACCGGATTCCAGTGATGAAGCCAAATTTCCAGCGACCACTTTGACACAGAATTCTTAGAAGATTTATTTTTACTCATGGGCTTAATGGGCTAGTTGGTGGATTTATTGGATTTAGATTTTTACTTGGAGAGGAAGAGTGAGTTTGACCTAGTTTTAGAAACAATAAAAACTATAAAAAGGAGAGTTTTTTATATTTTCTACATACTTTTTTTACATCTGATTTTTGGGAGCAAGGAACCGCCGTTCTCTTTCACGCATCTAGGGTTTGCAATATTTTTATCTTCTTCTTAATTTTAATATTGTGATGAACTCTATAGTTATGAGTAGCTAAATTTGTAATATATTGGTTAAGGAGTAAAGTTGATTTCTCAAACATGGTATTTGATTAACATATTAGTTTTGTCTTAATATTTATTGTTTGTGATTCATTGTTTATAACTTTTGCATGATTTGAACACTTTGTTGGTTGAGTCCGGAATCAATTTAACTTGTTTTCATCTCTAAAGCTAAATTAAGGTTTTCACTACGTAAAAGTTGACGAATTCTGATTTCAAGTACCATAAGTGTGGTTGTTGCTTGTAGTGATACATCCTAGCAACCACATATGAATCATAACCTTTGTTAAATTGGATTAATGCGTTTTCCACGTTCAATTACATTGATTAACCTATTTCACTGTTCTTAATGCTCTTAGAGGGTTGAACTTAATTGTGCTTTTACACTTTAGGTTATTCGCTAAGTGGAATTCATACTTGCGTCGTTTTATGTAAGTGTGCTGATTTTCGGAAATAAACAGGATATTCTTGCGATTAAGGTATTCTAGGGTTTTTGACAATGAGAGATTAAATACCAATTCTAATTTCTGATACAAATACATGTTTGTGAATGATACAATACCTTAACCAATATCTTCATCATATTGATTACTTTCAAAACATTTGCTTTGCTTTCTTTTTACTTAGTTTTATTTACTTTGAACAATTCCAAAACCAAAACCCCCCTTTTGTTACTTAAGATATTGAAACGAATAACAACGATAGCTCCCCGTGGAACGAATCTTTCTAACCGTATACTTAATCTAAATCTTTTATAAGTGAGAAAGTGAATATAATTTTGACGTGATACGACACACATCGACGATACTTCGTCGCGGAGAAAACATGTGAAGAAAATAAATCATTGGGAAATCTTCTCGTGATTATGAAACATGGTGCTAATTAGTTATTTCTACCACAATGCAAGCAAGTTTCTGGGTTTCGAAGGTGGTTATATCGTTTGCTCTCCAGTTGCAAAGCTGTACTTTAGCTTCCGTTGATGCTTTGTTTTTATGCTCCAATTTTACTTTCTCGTTCACATGTCCTGCTATGATGTATCTTTAAGGGTTGCTTCGATTAATGTTTTTATACTTGTGGCTTGCTCCGCAACAGAATTTGTTAGGTCTATAATTCTTCTTAATATGGCGTCGAGTTTGATACTAGATAGTTGTTATGAGACTGAGTCGTTTCTTTGTTGTTAGATTCTGATATTTACTGGTAACCATATTTGTTTGCTCGTTCATTGCCATACTCTCCTCCCGTTATGCTATGTTTTTCGTATGCAAACTTTTGTTGGCTGCGTCTTAATTTGTTTTCTTTAATTCTTTTTCTATCGGCGTACTTTATATAGTTCTCCAGTTGATCATATAACTTCGTCTCCAATGTTATGGTGGTTTGTTTTCGGGTGCTTCACTGGATGGACCGTGATGTATCCGTATGATGCTTTAATTTCTAGTGTCCAGTCGTGGCTATTATCGAGAGGGTCCGAACACTATAGTTACTCTCTTTGAGGGACTCCGAGCGTTTCAAATGCTGATGTAGTTATCAATTAGATGGTGTGCACACTGTAGCTCAAGATAACTTTAAAAAATTGAAGATGACTAATAGGAACTGAAATCGTAAAGACTAATACTTACTAACTCTGGTACATGAACTGCACGTGTTGATATTAGGTTTTTAGAAGATACTCCAAGCTAATTTCTAAACCGGTTACGCTTTATGGACATACCTACGTGTTTTCGGAGTGCTTACTCTACTTTCAGACAATATGCAAGTATTATAGAAAACAAGTTTTTCTTGCATGAACTGAACAATAACAAAATTTTAACACCCTGAGTTCTTGATGCAGATCGGAAGTGTTAAAATTGATATTAATGCAGCGGATATATGTAAATGGAAAAAAGAGATGATCGATTGTTCAGACCACAAATTATTCTTACGAATAACGACTATGAACGAATGATCCAGACCTTGCAACTCCTAAGAATCGCAACTATGGATTGGATGATTATTTAGACCTCAGGATGAACCCGACTATAAATAAAAATCAAAATAAAGTTAAACAAAGTTTAATAATAACAAAATAAATTTATTAATCAAAATAGTCTCATAATTTTCGTTTTTGGAGCTCTTTATATAACTCCTATTAAACAAACCCTAAACTTATCAAAAACATAAAAACTTATTTCCCAAAGTATCTACTACCTTTAGGCAACTTTTCTAACTTATTAAAACTCTTAAAATAAATTTCTAGACTCTTCTAAAATTACCCTAAATAATAAATCCAAAAATTAATTATTTTTCTACTAAAAATATCATTAATAAAATACAAAAAATAATAATAAAATAATATATTTATTTTCCATAAATCTCCCTCCATCAATGGATGCATATCGAAAGTGTTAAAATTGAAACTAATGCAGCGGATATATGTAAATGGAAGAAAGAGATGATAGATTGTTCAGATCTCAAATTATTCTTAAGAATAACGACTATGAACGAATGATCCAGACCTCGCAACTCCTAAGAATCACAACTATGGATAAGATTATTATTTAGACCTCAGGATGAACCCGACTATAAATAAAAATCAAAATAAAATTTAACAATAACAAAATAAATTTATTAATTAAAAGAGTCTCCTATTTTTCGTGTTTGGAGTTCCTTCCATAGATAACTCCTATTAAACAAACCCTAAACTTATCAAAAACATAAAAACTTATTCCCCAAAGTATCTACTACCTTTAGGCAACTCTCCTAACTTATTAAAACTCTTAAAATAAATTTCTAGACTCTTCTAAAATTACTCTAAATAATAAATCCGAAAATTAATTTTTTTCTACTGAAAATATCATTAATAAAATACAAAAAATAATAATCAAATAATATATTTATTTTCTGTAAATATCCCTCCATCATTCTACCGGTGTTGGAGAAGATCCATCCTCAAATCTTATCGGTACCATGTTCTGCATATGTATGTTGTTGATGACAATCTTCAAACACATAAGTTGATGTTATAAAAAAAAATTCTTTATACCGTACATAAACATGGGGTACGGAACCAAAAATATAAGAAATTTTTGTCTTGTTGATGGAAACAAAAAATGGATCTTCATGTACTAGATCAAGCGAAGCTTCATCATCTTGATATACATCGTAGAAGGGTGATGTATCCCAATCGATGACATTTTTTTTCTGTTGTTCTGTGTAAAAAAATAAATCTTCTTTAAACATGTTGATGGATTTTGGGTAAACCTAAAAAAAACAACCTTGAACGAACGTAACTAGCTCTGGTAACCAACTGATGCAAATCGGAAACGTTAAAAATGATACTAATGCAGCAAATATATGTAAATGTGAGAAAGAGATGATAGATTGTTCAGACCTCAAATTATTCTTACGGATAACGACTATGAACGAATGATCCAAACCTCACAAATCTTAAGAATCGTAACTTTGGATAAGATGATTATTTAGACCTCAGGATGAACCTGACAATAAATAAAAATCAAAATACAGTTAAACAAAGTTTAACAATAACAAAAAAAAATTATTAATCAAAAGAGTCTTCTAATTTATTTTTTTGGAGCTCCTTATATATATAACTCATAATAAACAAACCCTAAACTTACCAAAAACATAAAAACTTATTCCCTAAGGTATCTACTACATTTAGGCAACTTTCCTAACTTATTTAAACTCTTAAAATTAACTTCTAGACTCTTCTAACATTACCCTAAATAATAAATCCGAAAATTAATTATTTTTCTACTAAAAATATCATTAATAAAATACAAAAAATATTAATAAAATAATATATTTATTTTCCATAAATCTCCCTCTATCAATGGATGCATATCGAAAGCGTTAAAATTGAAACTAATGCAGCGGATATATGTAAATGGAAGAAAGAGATGATAGATTGTTCAGATCTCAAATTATTCTTAAGAATAACGACTATGAACGAATGATCCAGACCTCGCAACTCCTAAGAACCACAACTATGGATAAGATTATTATTTAGACCTCAGGATGAACCCGACTACAAATAAAAATCAAAATAAAGTTTAACAAAGTTTAACAATAACAAAATAAATTTATTAATTAAAAGAGTCTCCTAATTTTCGTTTTTGGAGCTCCTTATATAGATAACTCCTATTAAACAAACTCTAAACTTATCAAAAACATAAAAACTTATTTCCCAAGGTATCCACTACCTTTAGGCAACTTTCCTAACTTATTAAATCTCTTCAAATAAACTTCTAGACTTTTCTAAAATTACCCTAAATAATAAATCCGAAAATTAATTTTTTTCTACTGAAAATATCATTAATAAAATAAAAATTAATAATGAAATAATATAGTTTTTTTCGTAAATCTCTCTCCATCATTCTACCGATGTTGGAGAAGATTCATCCTCGAATCTTGTCGGTACCATGTTCTGCATGTATATGTTGTTGATGACAATCTTCAAACACATAAGTTGATGTTATAAAAAAAAATCTTTACACTGTACATAAACATGGGGCACGGAACCAACAATATAAGAAATTTTTATCTTGTTGATAAAAACAAAAAATGGATCTTCATGTACTGGATCAAGCGAAGCTTAATCATCTTGATATACATCATAGACGGTGATGCATCCCAATCGACGACCATTTTTTCTTTGTTGTTCTGTGTAAAAAATAAATATTATCTAAACATGTTGACGGATTTTCGGTAAACCTAAAAAAATAAATCTTGAAGGAATATAACTAGCGTTAAAATTGATACTAATGCAGCGGATATATATAAATGGAAGAAATAGATTATAGATTTTTCAGACCTCAAATTATTCTTACGAATAACGACTATGACGAATGATCCAGACCTCGCAACTCCTAAGAATCGCAACTATGGATAAGATGATTATTTAGACCTCAGGATGAAACCGACTATAAATAAAAATAAAAATAAAGTTTAACAAATTTTAACAATAACAAAATATATTTATTAATCAAAAGAGTCTCCTAATTTTCGTTTTTGGAGCTCCTTATATAAATAACTCCTATTAAACAAACCCTAAACTTACCAAAATATAAAAACTTATTCCCAAGGTATCTACTACCTTTAGGCAACTTTTCTAACTTATTAAAACTCTTAAAATAAACTTCTAGACTCTTCTAAAATTACCCTAAATAATATATCTGAAAATTAATTATTTTTCTACTGAAAATATTATTAATAAAATACAAAAAATATATATAATATAATATATTTATTTTCCATAAATCTCCCTCCTTCAACAGATGCAGATCGGAAGCGTTAAAATTGATTCTAATGCAGTGGATATACGTAAATGGAAGAAAGAGATGATAGATTGTTCAGACCTCAAATTATTCTTACGAACAATAACTATGAGCGAATGATCCAGACCTCGCAACTCTTAAGAATCGCAACTATGGATAAGATGATTATTTAGACCTCAGGATGAACCCGACTATAAACAAAAATCAAAATAAAGTTAAACAAAGTTTAACAATACAAAATAAATTTATTAATCAAAAGAGTCTTCTAATTTATTTTTTTGGAGCTCCTTATATATATAACTCATATTAAACAAACCCTAAACTTATCAAAAACATAAAAAAATTATTCCCCAAGGTATCTACTACCTTTAGGCAACTTTCCTTACTTATTAAAACTCTTAAAATAAACATCTAGGCTCTTATAAAATTATCCTAAATAATAAATTCGAAAATTAATTATTTTCTACTGAACATATCATTAATAAAATATAAAAATAATAATAAAATAATATATTTATTTTCTATAGATCTCCCTCCATCAGTTCTGGACTAGGGTCAAACCCGTATAGAGATCCAACTCGGGGTGCTATGGGTCGGAAAGAGACTGATGCATATATCTATTTTATTTCACCAAGCACAATTAAATGTAAAAACAAGAATTCACTAATTAAATATCTATAATAATATTTTTAACAAATAATGGGATCAAATTACACGTCAGACAATTACAAGAAATACAACATAATCAACAAGATAACTAACTTCTTAGTTCCACTTCCAATTCCGTTTAATCTACAAGAATGTCAACTGGGTCGAGATGACAACTCAATAGAATGCACTCCCATTCTCTAAAGATGCGGAAACAAAATCAATTTATCAACTAAAAACATATAATAAAAAATATAGTGCAACTTCAACGAATCAATGATATATATTCAACAACCATAATACCAATAATGTTTCCAATAAATTATCCAATCTTGATTTCAATCCATGAGCTCACAATACCAACAAGGTTTCCAACAAATCATGCAATTCATATTTCGACGCACGAGTTCGTAGTACGGAAATCTTGGTTCATACGCCCACATATAGTTTACCTCGGCACGGTAAACCGCCATCGATGGATCAGGGGATCATTACCCTATACATTCTTGGGAATCATTACACATTTTCTCTTGGGAATCATTACCCGCCGTTATCATAGAAGCAAGTTCCATCTAACGGAGAAACATGAGCTCATTTCATTAGTAAACATTTTTACAAAAATACTATCAAATCATATGACAAACAAGTAATGATGTATTTCACTCAAGCATATATGAAAACCAGAATACACTTTACAAACTGCAAATATTTTATAAACCCGTACATAGATCCGAACTCAAGGCGTTACGGGTCGGAAAGAGACTGATCTGTATATCTATTTTCTTTGTTTACTTTATTTCACCAAGCACAATTAAATGTAAAAACAAGAATTCACTAAT